>JANHFO010001247.1:202144-223582 GCA_032468095.1 Pareas carinatus | reverse complement strand
TTAAAACACAGGAGACTAATAGAAAAGCAATCACTACACAAACGATCCAGGAGATTACAACACAACAGCCCATTATATCAACATCAACTCCATCAATCAATCAAGAAATAGCAACCCAGCCAACCAGCCCAGCACACCAAACCCTCCTACAGATAAAAGGAAACTCATATCACACTTTGCTCAGACTAGCAAGAAGCCAAAAGCACCAGCCTGAAGATGGCATATATATATACTATATATATAAACTGCAAGAAAAGACAGTACAGTCGTCTATGAAATAAAATAAGAATTTAATTTAATTACCAAACAAAATGAATTGAAAGTGAACATAAGGAAAGTGGATGTGGATGTTAATTAAAACAGAGTGAAAACAATTTCATTACCAGGAGCCAAAGAAATATGCATGCAAAGGAATATCTGGTGGAATGAATTCATAAAAGAAACTATTTTGATGAAATAAATATTTACACGTTATATATTGATTCAGAGAAAGCACATGATACATGCTTTGGTTAGGGTTGCTGACATGTGCATAAAAATGTAATCCTTAGTAAATAGTTCAACTCTGAAAAGGGAATAAGGCAAAGAGGTATGAGGCTCCCTTGGTTGCTTAATGCATAATAAATATATCAGAATGTATCAGAGATGTATATAGGAAACTTTTGTGGTAATGGTAGAGATATATTGACTTGGGTCATGAACATATATAGCAGACACTTTATATGTGGTTAATACTGTTTTTAAATCTGAGAAGACAAATGGTTTGCAGGGAATGATGGATAGATTATATGATGCAACAAGGAATATAGATCTGAAAATTACTGAACCAAAGACCAAGATAAGCACATTTGATAGACAAAATAGAGTGATTTTTTGCAAGCTATATATAAATGTCAAAAAACTAGAGCAAGTTGATAAATGTGTATACGCTGATAGAATGTTTACTAAATATATTAAAATAAATGGAGAATTTTTAAGACATGCAAATGGTAGTTGGTAATATGATGTGAGGAATGGAAGCTGGTCAAAAGAAGTGAAAATTGAGCTTGTTCACTGCTTCTCTGGAAATGAGATCTGGTTAAATCAGGAGACAATAAAAGTTGGATGCAATGAAAATAGCAAACTTAAGAAATAAATGTCTAAAAAATTATCGATATTGACTGAACACAAAAATGAATCACCAGTACATAAATTATGCAGTGAAGTTGATCATCATATAGAGAAAACAAACAAGGATTAAATTATAAAGCACATATATAGAGGGAAAATGAATGGGTGAGAGGAAGAGAAAGACCATGGAAGTCTTACTTAGAGTTGATGAGCTGCTTAGAAAGGGACAAGTGAAAAATTTAAAGAATGAAAGGTGAGGCATGAAGCAGAATATTTATTTATTTGTTTGTTTGTTCAATTATTATGACTGTCCATCTCTGAAGAACTGAAGAAGCTCCTTGGATGAGAAACAAAACATTTTCAAGGAAACAAGAAAACCCAGTTGTCTTTTGAAAAGCATTTTTGGGATGAAAACAATTACAATCATACAAAACTTTGAATAAAGAGAAACAGAATAACCCTCTGGTTTATAATTTCTTTCTGCACTTTGATAATATTGCTTGCCTGAAAGAGAACAGAATGGTGGTTATATATATGAATAGTGAGAGCTGGATATTGTGATGGTCTATAACTTATCTTTTCCAACCTAGCTAATTGTAAAATAGCTAATTTTAACCAAGTACTGTTAAAACAATCATCACTTAATGTAACACGTGATGAGATCACTTTCTCCAAGTTAGAAGGGAAACTGAAAGTTACTTCATAAAAGGCAACACGTTCTCATGAATGCGCAAGGAATTTTTTTTCCTAGACGATGTTTTCATCAAATATACATTACCTGTGCTACTGCTGGATCAAGGTTGTTCATAATCATGTGCATTATTGCAGCAGCTTGTTTGGTTTTGCAAGGATATTCCTGAATGTGATAAGCTCTGAAATTAAAACACATAAAGATATATATAAGTTAATTATTCTCTGTTTTTACAATTGGATTCTTGATTTGATGGATGAATTAAAAGAAAAACCAATATAGAAAACAATTAATAGAAAGGTAAAGTCAGTTAGGATGCAGGATACCCTATTATGAATAAGACCATTTGAACTAAATCTAGATTACTAATCAGTGGATTAGGTCCTCCCCCCCAAAAAGACTTTGTATTAAGGGCTTCTTTCTACATAGTGTCCTCTGGTTACGTCATATATTTCTCCTTTAAAGATTTGTAGGCAAGCATTCTGTTCACATCCCTGGGTGAATCCAACCAAGTTTTCCAAATTAATTTTGAACTGCTGT
Organism: Pareas carinatus; assembly: GCA_032468095.1. NCBI lineage: Eukaryota > Metazoa > Chordata > Lepidosauria > Squamata > Pareidae > Pareas > Pareas carinatus. Next base: position 221,241 of record JANHFO010001247.1, on the reverse strand, counting down.
ATAGCCCTAACATGGTATACATGCATATATGTGTATAACACATATACAGATGTGTATGTAACATGATGAATGTTATGCACTTTATGACTATGAATTTCCAATCTTTAGCTTATATGCACGATTATGTTTATATATGCTTATATATACAAATGATCAGGATTATGCTTATATATTCAAATTGTCTATGAATGTATCTTGCTTGTATCCTTATTACATATGTATGTAGGTATTGAGCATGATCACTGATGACAAATTCCTTGGGTGTCCTGACACACATGGCAAAATAGATTCTGATTCTGATTTAGATAAGAAATAGTTATCAACATTGAAATAGAAATAGTCATAGTGCCATTTGCAAAAAGTTTAGTTAGCAAATACATCCACCTACAAAAAAATATCACAATGGTGGAGGTTTTTCAGTTTCTCTTGTTCTATGTCTATTTGGGAAGGATTCCATGCTGAATAAAGAAAATGGATTATTTATTCTGACTTTGTTATTTGATCTTATTCATTCAGAATCTGAATCTAGACAATCTATATCAGCTCAGCTGCATTTGTTTATAGAATATGAGCTTTCTGCCTATGGGCACTCATTTTTAACTGCTATGCATATTTGAAATATGGGTAGACGTTGAACTGTTCATTTGAGAAGCCAAATATAAAATCCAACTAGAAGAAACAGATCCTGAGCAATTGTTAACAAAACTGCTTCAAAATGGAACACTACATATGAGGAATGTAATTGCTTTTTATCAGATTTTCAAAACTACAGCTCAGAACAATGACAAAAGCAAGCTTTTTTCAGCCGACAGTCAATGCAGAATCTGTATAATACATTACAATCAATTCGAAATAAGTTCAAAATAATTTGCCCTTGCCAAAACCTTTAAATGAAGCAAACAAGACCAGTCAATGAGAACAAATGAATTTTGCATCTAATGATCAAAGATATCTGAGAGATAAATGCAACAGCTTTTATTACATTTTCCTCCTGTGTCCTCTTTGCAATCCTGTGAAGTGGATGGGCTAAGAACAAGAGATTGGACCAAGGTCCCACAGCTAAGAGACAACTTGTACTTGGGCTTCTTAGCCCTAATTCAACAGCTTAATCAAAACATCACCCAATGCAAGTCTACAGTCTAAGGCCATGCCTAGACCTGTACCCTGTATATATCATCACATGGAACATATTACAAATTTGCATCAGACATTGTGACATAATCACATTATTTATGTGATGGTGTCATGACACAAATGTTACCATTTTTATATTACAGTTAATTTTTATGGATGGTGCTATGAAAAAGCCTTGACGCTAGAAAAGTTTGTGAGCTGTCAGAGAAATATAGCTCTGAAATTTATTCTTATATAAGCTTCATTGAAATCTAATAATTTGAGAGTCTCCACCTTGGTATTTAAATGGTCAGGAACAAGCCAAGTCTTGACACTTTGTTTTCTGCATGCCTTATTTCTTGCAGAAAAAAAAAGTTATATGCCGTAGTTCCCATAAGAAGTTGGCCACAAAGAAGAACTACATTACAAACATACAGATTATAAAGAGCAAATGGATAGAAATCTACTCTACATGTTGATGAGTAACAGTCCCCAATGATTTCAAACACAAGTGCTATGAACATGCTGGAAGTAGACATTCATTAGAGACAAAGGTCTACTGTTCTCCACCCTGTTATAAAGCTGTTAATATTGGCTCTAAACCAAGTCAAACATTGAACTTACATTTTCAGAGTATTTTTATCATGGTTTGTTTTCTAATCCACAATTAATAGGCTTTAGATATTGTCCTAAGTCCCTGCCAGAAACAAACTAATTACATTGCACTTTATTATGATGCTTGAATCCAAAGTCCATAGATGTTCAGCAGCTGCCTACACTGACCAATAAATCAGCTTGCTTATTTATCAGCCTTGTTTTATCTCATCTTGCTAAATCAGCAAGTGACCTTTTGCTAGCTCAGTTCATGGTTGGGCCTTGAAGTAGCCACACTGACAAACTTTTGCTAACTTTATAAAGGCATGATGAATTCACCTACGGCACTAAGTAACCCAAAAGTGGGTTGATTGTTTTTGACATAGAGCAGAACGCAGCCATTTTAGTTTTTTTAATAATATTTTACGGCTTAAGGTACTGTATGAATTCAAAAAAATGGCAGTTAAAAAAAATCATGGCTCTGCTTTATACGACAAGCTCCCATGACATCACTTGAAACATGATGTCATCACTTGATTTGCATTGAGGGCACTTCCCACACATCCACAGATGCCCACAATGTCCAAGCTACTGAGCAAGGAATTTTAATCCCAACCTGGAATTCCCAATCTTTTAGCAAATCCTAATCCTTACCTCATTTCAATCTGGGGACAGAAGCGGTACATGTAGATATGCCCATAGAGTCTCAATTCTTTAGCAAATTCTGGTGCCAGGATTCCATGCACGTTAGGTGGGAAATAACGCAGAGAGTTTTTTAAAGCCAACTGCCAAAACAAGAGAGAGAAAAAAACAAACATAACCAAGTTTAAAAATGACTAAGTGGGTGGCTATCACAATTAATTAAGCACATGCATTTTATTAGGCTGAGTGGGAAACATGCCCAGGTCTTATGAAAGGATTCAAGGAGATTGATGATGAATAAAAATGAGAGTCTATCCAGTAAGGTGGCAGCACGTTTTCAATGGAATCTTTTCATTCAGCCCTTTGTGTGAATAAGATAATGTCCTGCGTCCATTTTTCGGAGAAGAAATGAAAGGACATTAAGCACAAAAAAAAGCAGAAAGCTCTGCTGGTTCTTTGGTACAGAGATGGGTTGTGCCAAATTTGCTTTTTCATTGCCACCCTGAGATGACAGAATATACACTGTGCATATAAAACTACCTAGTAAATTAAGATTGTATTTCCCTGAGCAAAGAAACCGTGAACTTCTGTACTCAATATGCAATGTGCAAGGATTGCCAAATATCCAGATATTACACTGTTGCCTCTTGGGTTATTTCCCCACTAGTGATTTATAGCATCTACTATACTCATTTAACCACTGATATGCCAAAATAACAGATAAGGACAGATTTAATGCTACTTCTGCAAGGGCTTAGTGGTGCTATCAAGTTGCTGTAAATCACTAGTGAGGAAATGGCGGTGGATGATTACTGAAAGGGAGAGGATGAACTGAAGCCAGGAGAGAAAATTCAAATGAATAGTTCCTCCTGCTAGTCTGCATGGGTTGACTGCAGCAGCAGGTGCATGTTTTAAGCTTTCCATGTTACACAATCCCAGCATAGTGTGATTTAATCAATATGGTGAAATAAATCATAGTTTAACATAGTATGAATCCATCTTAAGTGTTAAAAAACCCACAGATTTGCAATATTTCCAAAATCTTCACACACTTCAGGGAGAATTCCTCTATTACAAAGAAAAGTGGAATAAGGAATAGTTTGTGCCATGCACTGTGAGAGTCAGTCCTCTAGGAGGAAATAACATCTCTGCTGACTTTGATGTACTCCAAAACGGGTATCAAAAATTATGATGTAAAACAAGCAAGCAAACAAACAAAAATGCTGACATCTGAAATGGATACTTTTATAATTTATTCCATTTTTTTAATGTTTTACTTTTTTAATTTCTTTATTCCGCTGCAATGTTCACACAGAGTTTGAAATTCATGGGCTGAAAATAAATCAAAAAGGTACCATACCATTAACAGAGGAATCCGCACATGAGAGTTAAGATCTAAAAACAGGAGAGAGAAAAGCAGGAAAAGCACTGCTACTTTTACAGTAGTTTACACTAGGGTTTTCCCCCCAATGATGTAACTGCCTGGGGCAATAGACTAAATTGCTTACCTTAAGGGAACCAAATTTGGGAGTGTCACACTATGTACTCTGAAGCTTGATTTGTTTGCACAATGCATTCCTCCTCCATGGTTGCTGCTTGTGAACATGTGAATATCCGTGCATAAGCATGCACGAGGAAGAGTAGTGTAGGCTACATGAGCTTCACTTTGTTTGAGAATGAATTGGCCAGTAGCATTCAAAGCTGCGGTCCAGCTGCTTCTCCCAGACCAGTGGTGGCTAAACTTTTAGACACCAAGTGCCCAGATGAATCAAGGCTAATGAGTTAAATGGCTTGTGACATTACTGTCTGGCGCTGATTCTCTCTTTCTGAGCATGCACATGGCCCCAGGATGTCATTGCCTGGTGCCGCTATTCCTTTCTGAACATGCTCAGTTCTGGGACGATGCCAAAGTGACATGGCTCATGTGCCAGCAGAGGGCATAGGTTCGCCATCACTGTTCCAGGCCAAGGATGCATTGGAGGGGGAATCTTTCTCTGGAATACTAAGGGAAAGGCTGGACAAATTGGACTGAGTAGCACAGGATGTGTAGACCATAGGGCTGAAAATGCATTGCCCTATGGAAACTACTCGATGAGATCTGCAGCAAAATGAAGGTTATTGAACTATATGCTCAGTTTTTTTAAAAAAACCAACCTGTTTATTGGGTGACATAGGGATTGAGACTGAGGCTGCATGCCTTCCTATTGAATTCAGGAGTTACTGTTGTATAAAGTCACTGGAGAAAATAAATCTAATGGAAATAAATCTAATGAATAAATAAATAGTATACCAAAGAGGAAGGATGATTTTCAACATCAAATGTCAGGATAACAAAATAAATGCATACAAAGATATATACATCAAAAACTAAACCAATATTCAGAGACATTTATTTATCAAATGTAGATACCACCCATCTCACTCTCAGAGTGACTCTGGGTGGTGTATAGGCATAAGAACAATAAAGAAGACTATTTCAACAAGCTGACTACAACTTAAGCAATATTTAATTTGTTTAATTTAATCAATTATCCTGTTAAATGCAAGGAAGCAGTATCTTTACTGTGGCAGGAAGAGTCTTCTCATTGTACACGTGAGAAAATAAATATATGTTAGTGTTTGTGAGAGAGACATGAACAGACACACACAGAATGGTTCTGATTACTGTGATCTCAACCAGGTAGATTATCTAACTTTGAATTTTCCAACGTGTTGGCATTGCAGCTTCCACTTCTATAACAGTCTTCACATCTCAGGATAACATCCAGCTCGAAATAGCTGATCTTACCCCAAAAATCGTTGTCACTTAAAAGGCAAAAGAGTAGATTTCAAAGCAGCAGCAATTGTCTACATCTGTAAGACAAGAACTTCACATTTTTGCCAGAAGAGTTTGCTTACAACAAAGAGCCAATAAAGAGAGAATCTCCTGAAACCAAGCCCTAAGAATAATATGATAAAGCCACAGTAGACACAACATTATTCACACAGTTTACTCTGTCTTAAAAATATGGGAAAAGACACAGGATTGAGATGAGACAAAGCTACCCTTATCAGGAGGTGAGCTAGATGCAAAATAGGCTTTTCTTTTTATTAGGAGAGTTGTGTTAGTCTCTGTTGGCAAACAATTTAGAATCTGGCAGCATATTTTTCAACTAGCAAATCCTATAAAGACAGCAGCTGTTTAAATACGTCTTTTAATAAAATCTGTTAGACGGAAAAGGTGCTATCAGACATCTGACTTTTTATTAAAAGTGGCCTTTTTTTAAAAAAATAAAGTATTTTCAGTTGCTGAACCATTGCTGTTGAAAATTGGTAAAATCATACACTTTTTCAGAGTAAAGTTGTTCTACCTTGGCATATTTGATCATATGTATTTATTTATATGCTGGATCAACTCATGAAACAGAGGTCATCCCTAACGTTAGGCAGTGTAATTCCCTCAGATGGCAATGCTAGGAGACATCATTGAGGTTGCAAGAGACAAAGGTGTGTGAGCAAGCCTGCAGCATTCCCCCTGCACTCCACAAGCTGATCTCCTGCTTTCATATGCAGTACAGAACAGGGTGACCACGGAGTGGTGAAGAGGGGTGTGGGGATAAAAAAAATGTCAAGATATTGTTTGTGATCGTATAATTGGAGTCCCACTCCTCCTAATGTGGATTGGCGGAGGAGGTTGCTTGAAACATGCTGCCACGACTGCTATCATGACTTTGACACACAAACTCCTGCAGACATTCCTAGCACAGAACAAATCTTATTGCCAATGCTACTCCAAACTTCATCACTGGAAGTTTTCAAAAATGGACTGGACTGGGTTAATATAAGGCATCCTAACTTGAGCAAGGGATTGGGGTAGATTGAAGACCCACAAGATTCCTTCCAGCCTTATGAATCTATGTTCTATATTCAAAACCTGTGTTTCTATCACCTCAGGTTCTCCTTGAGAGATTATTTTCTCACGCGAAAAAAGTGACCACTTCTGCTAGCTTATCCAATGAAGTACTGAAACTGATATATTTTACACTACAGACAAGAGCACCTATCCAGCAAAATATTTGAGCAGCCTGCTCCCCTACCCGTAAGAATTCCCACCTTATTTGCCTCTAGCATTATCAACTCAGCCTGTTTTCGGTTTCTGTTTGTTGCTCAAAATCTCTACGATTTTGAGGGTGAAAGGAAAGAAGACAATTGCAAGTTGACTTTAAGGGAATGGGCAGTGAAAACAGAGGCAAACTATAAATCTGCTTAAACTTCAGAGGAAGGGGAAAAAAGATGAAGGATGCTACTGTTGCATATTTCAATCAACAAAGCAGATTGAAAGCAAAAATATTCAGGAAATGACTGGAAGAAAATTCTGGCAAATATGTTTTGATTTATTCAAGGATATTAAAATCAAATAAAGAGAGCTTTCCATGGTTATTGGACTTTATACAGTATTGTAAAAAAGCTACATATTATTTACAGAAACCAAGGGACATGAAGTAAAACTTGGGAACCAAAAAAAAATATTACTGCAAATTCAAACTGAAAATAGACACAATGTATAGGCCTGATTCTCGGGTTATGTTTGCTCACATTATTCCTTGAATTAAATTAAATGTGATCAATCATTATTATTTCTATTAATACTGCTACTCACATTTCAAAAGGACATTATCTATGCAGAAGGTTCCACATTTTACTGAGCAGAACTATGAGGAAAGATACACTCAGAAATCTTAAAAGTCCCAGCAACAGGACTATAACGTTGAGTAATTTGAAATTCTTGAGCAAGACCAATGGTAGGGTGTGATGAGCAGAGATATGCATTTGAACTCAACAGACCTGATAGAAAGGCATTAAAGGCAATATATAATGGGGAGGTTTTTTGTGGAAAATAAGGGTAATGTCCAAAGAGAAGAACTGTAGAAACTCTTACTTTTTCTTCACTTGCCATGAGATTTGGACTTCTCACAGGAGCATGAGGGATTCCACTCTTTCGGCCTCTGTTCTCTGGAAGAGGATGGAGGGGGAGCCCAGCACAAATTGCTTTCAGGGTAGACATGGCTTGTAAGGAAAGACTGGTGCCTGACAGACAGCAGTGGCTGAAGGACAAGATTTAGAAAAGGGTTGAGGTTCTATTCAGCTAAGATGACCTTTGACAAGAGCAGGTCAGCTGTTGACTTTTACCTCCAGTCCTCTGGAGGAAAACTCCCAATTTGCTACCCCTCAGCATCCTATTGGTTTGTCCTGCTGCCTCCTCCCGAGGAATCATTGACAGGTCTACTGTTTATTCTCCAGTCTGGTTCTCCGCATCTGGTTTCTCTGTTACACTGAATCACAATTGATTTGCTCCTGTATTTCGTACACATCACAGACATGGCAAGCTTTTCTGTCCAATTCTGGGCACAGAAGCTCTGCAAATTTTGATGGCTTGGCAAAACATATCCACCTTATTATATACATACGCAAATGTTCAAATATTCAGGTGTTTTTATTTGTGAGCATGACATTACTGTGAGCTTCTTCCACTTTTCTTACCATCAATATTCTAATGAAATATTTATGCTTCCCTCTTTCATTCCAGAAATCCTAAAGTGTTTTAATGACATTTAAAGTATGATCAACAATGGAATGATTAAACAATATTCTAAAATAACAATACAGCAATAAAATATTTATACGCCAACACTATAAATAGAATCAATAATGTGTCATGCAATCTCAGGGACTCTTAAATAATGTTCGAACCTGTTTTAGGCATCTGGAGGCCACCAAAGAAGTCCATGTTGGCTAGGGAGAAAAAATGTGCTGACTTCCAATGCACCTATTTGAGACGTTTATTTTCAAATGTTGCAATAACTAAGTAGATCTATCCCGAAAAAAATCTCTCTTCATACCAATATTGAGGAGAATATCATGGATAGGTCTCTCCTGGAGAAGACCACAACTAGCACACTTGAATAACTGCAATTGATCGATGAAAAAACATACTGCAGAATCCCAGTTGCAGAATTCTCTGTGGGCAGTTGTGGAGAACCTCTTGGAAGATTTGGCTGTTTAAGGCTACAAAAATTGATGGCTCTTTTACTACAATATCTTTTGAACCATAGGCAGCATACCTTGAGTCCTGGTTATATTAGAATATATAAGCACAAGGAGACTACTGCTCTATAGTGCAGAGGTCTCCAACCTTGGCCCCTTTAAGGTTTGTGGACTTCAACTCCCAGAATTCCTCAGCCAAAAAACTCAAAATGAAGTTCAGAAGTTAACTTAAAACCAGTGAAGTTGCGGTTAAACTGGTATATAACTTTTGGAAGATCTTGCCACTTTTGAAAGCATAGAATAAAATCTTTGGCCTTTACCAAATTTCAGCTATTATTTGTAATATTAAAACTGTACTGAGACCTTTTAAAGTACGGTAGAAGAGCAAATGAAAATTTATTTTTAAAAATGTAATAGATCTCAGTCACTTTAGGAGGATCCCGATTAAAGGGAAACCAAGGGAGACCAACAGGAAATAAAATGCCCATCCACCTGCTAGAATCAACCCTAACAGGAAGTGAGTTATAATTGAGTCAGGGAAACCAAAGAAAAACAGAACACTGGGGTTTTTTTCTCCTTGTATTTTGCAGAGCATCTGAGGCCCCAAGGCAGAGTTTCCTCTATTCTGTACTGATACTCATCTTGATCTATACGGAAATGTACCGTTTTGTCTACTTGCAACTTTCCCTTGTAATCGGTGTCATCTTTACGTGGCAGAAGCCCCTACACAGGACGGGACAGGCCCATAATTCTAACAACACAGCTCCCTTCCCTTTAATGGCCCATCTCGACCTCCCCCGGTTTCAGATTGGGAGTGATGGGGCGTGCGGTCCGAGAGAGGGCGCTACAGAGACAGGCGAGGAAAAGCATCCCCATCAAACTTCAGCGGCGGGCAAGAGACGGGTGTACCCGGGCACAAGCGCAAGGGCGCGGCACCGTCCAGCCTCCCTCCCCCTCGCCTGGTGGGCGACATTCGGCTCCAACCAGGGTAGATTCTTTAGAAATAAGCGAGTTTAAACACACCGAGCGCGCGTCCACAAGCGACCGGAGGGGGGGGGTTCGACGGGGTCGAGAAAAGGGCACCCTTTCCCGTCGCCGTTGCATCCCGTTCTCTCTCCTCGGCCCCAGATGAAAGCCTCCAAGTGTGAAGGCGGAAAATATGTCTTGCCCCCATTCACACGTCCTCCCCCCCGCACAATACCCGTCTCTAAAGAGGACGCGACTGTGGCCCGAGATCCACGATTACCCCTGGTTGCAGTGGGACAGGGCTAGGAAGGGGATATAAACGACGTGCTTAGACGAATCGGGTCCCACCGAGGGGCGAAGAGGGGAAGGGGAGCTGCGATCGCAGACCTCTGCTCCGTCTATGCAGCAGATAAGCGGGAGGGGGAGGGGGAGGAAGGGGAAGGACGACAGATGGTGGCGACGGGGATGCCTTGGTCGTCGTCGGCTTTTGCTGGAGGCAAGCGCCGGACAGCTCGCGCCGGGTAGTCCCGCAAAGTGTGATCTGGGCAATTCCGACCCCCCCCCCGTGGCGCTGCGGACTGCCGGAGCAAGAAGGAGAGCCGCCTCGGCGCTCGACACGGAGGCAGCTTTGCCCCGGAACGCACTCTCGCTAGGAGATCCGAGGTAGGCCGATCCGGAGCGGGGAGCGGAGGAGGACACGAAAGAATCAGTCGAGGCCGAGGTCCCGGGGGGGGGGGGGTGAAATCGGAAACTCCGGACCCGGGGACCGAAATGACGGCGCGGTGTGTTTCTGACCCAAAGGGTCGTCAGAGGAGGAGATGGAGAAGGAGCAGGAGCAGCAGCAGTGGCAATCTTGGCGCGTGCTCGCTGCACGGCCGCCTTTGCCAATCCCGCGCGACTTTCCCCGAGTCTCCGGAGGGGCGAGCCGGGGGAGGGGAGGTGTCTCCCCCCTCTAAGCCGCCAGCGGGATTGAGCTACTTGGCGGCGATGGACGGCCGGGAGTGACACGCAGCGAGCGAGCGAGAGGCGGCTTGGGAAACGCGACCCCTCGGGAAAGGAAGGGGGAGCTTAAAAGAGAAATGACAGGGTGAAAACCCAGCAGTCCCAGAACCGTCCGGATAAATGACGGGAGCGTGGAGTTTTCTTTTCTTTTTCCTGCAAAAGTTTGAGTGGGCACCAGACATGTAAAGTAGCCTTAATTGCTGTTTTCGACCTCACGTCGGTGGCGGAGATGGATTTCCTAGACGGAGTCACCCAACATAAAAGCGTAAAGCTACTCGTGTTCCTGGAGTATATTATTTTTGCCCAGCTTGGAGCAGGTAAGCAGAAATCAACAGTAAAGGCGTTTAAACTGGAGATGCTTCAGACGTCTCTTTAAAAGCTTTTCATATTCGGCTTGAGTTTAGTGAATCTGTAAAAGTCTCCATCCAGCCTCATTTAGATCTGTACATTTACAAACGGATGAAATTTACTTATTATAATAGCTCTTTAAAAGCAGAAAAATGAGTCAGAAATTTCCGGTTCTTAACAATTTAACGTGTCAGTGGAGCATGTTTTAGTTTTGCCTACTTTTCCAAGAGCCAGGGGAAAAAAGAAAATTAAAATAAGGTTTCATATTCTGCAAATGAGCCACTTTATTTCATGTACTGAATATGAAGGAAATTTGGGGAACGGTTATATTTATGAAACTATGCTCAAAATTTCTGTAGGCACCTGACACAAAGTTCAAGTGGAATCAGACATGATGGGAACGTTAGAAGAATGGGATCAGTATACCAAATTCGAATCAAGTTGCTCATTTGTAAAAGTGGCCCCTTAGTTTTTCAACAAAAAATACTTCTTAAAAAAGTTTAAAGAAGAACAGTTTTCTATTCCAAGCTTTTCCCCAGCCTAAGGATTAGAGATGTGTTTGTAGTAGCGAGTTTGAGGCAAATCCTTCTGTGTACAGACAGCCCCCTAGTGTTACTGAAGTATAAGGCTTAATTTCTTGAGAGAGAAATTCTTCTTAAAAGACACTGATTTAGAAAACAACAACAGGCTTAAAAAAGACATATTGTTAAGCCATGGATTGCTTAACAATGGTTTAAGTTAATCATCATTGTCTATATTCATCCAACACGCTAAGCCACAAATCATGGTTTACAAGGCATGATAGCCAGATTCACACATTGCACCAAGCCAAACCAAACAAGTGACACTGGGCTTTAGCAGCTGGCTAGTCCCGTCTTTTCCAGGTTTTGCATAGGAAACTTTCCCAAGTGCTCATACAACATTGGGATTGAATTGGAGACTGTCCACATGAGAAACCTTGTGCCTTCCTACCAAATCTCTCCCTTATTATAGGTCTGAGGAAACTGTCATATAGAAAGCCCATTCCACTTCTCTGCTAGCTGGTAGCAGTTTTGATAGTAAACTTTTCCAAACTTATCAGTAATGGTATCCAATGAAACTCAAGTGGGTGGGAATCTGAGATAGGTCATCTCTGCAGAAACAGAACTCTACCCCGCCCCATGCAATCTGCACATGGATGTGTTTTTATTGGGCTGAGTGTTGCCTTCACCCATTCCCAATGACGTAACACATAATCCAGTGATGTGTTCCTCTTAGAACTCCAGCATGCAACATTCTTCCCCTTTGTGAAGAGATGGGCAGCTGGATACTTAAATCAGCAACTTTTCCCTGCCTTAGGGATTGTTGGAGAATAACTGCAATGGCCCAAGGGCTTCTACCTGGCCAAAATCTTGGGAGATCTCACACACGATTGCTAAACTTTTGCAAAAAATCTTGTGATCCCACCAGATTGCAAGAAAACCATTTTGTAAGGCCGGATTCTTAAGGAATGTTGTGGAGCACTCCTGGGTATATTGCTGCCATCTGGCAGAGCAAAACCCCATTCTCGGGATAAATCTTCATGTAATAACAGCTGGATAGTGCCACAGATTTCAGACCAGGATTTTCTGGCTCTGTTGTTTAAAAAAAAAAGTCCAAGTTCAATGTATTAGTTTCTTTGAATGGCAGCCAACGATCTGTCACCCCAGAAAGCCATAGAGCCTGCCTAATGATTCAAATATGATTTGCTAAGATTCCCTACTAATCAAATAATAATGAATGCATTGAAAAATGGCAGGGGGGGACTGTTGAATCTCAGTTCCTAAAGCCACATAGGCATCTAAAAGCCTATATAGGAACACTGCAAATATGTAATCTGCAAGTGCCATTTCAATTCAACAGTTTAATCCAGATTTCTGTCTTCCTCTTTGTCTCTTTCGCCACAATAGCCCTCATTAAGTTTCAGTAACGAATTTGGTCCAGTAAGAATTGCTGCAGAAAATCATAGTACCTGGTTATCACTTACAGAACATTTGCTCAATTAAGCAAAAGATAAGCAACTGGTATAATTCAGTTTGGACATTGCTGTAATAGAAAAACCAAGCAATATTTAGCTTGATTTCTTATGGTCATGATGGAATTAAGATGTTGCTGTTTCTTCTTTTCATTCCTCTTCCTGCTGCCAATCCAGATGTTCACAAATTCTTATTTTGTTAAAGCATTGCAAACTCTCAAGCAAGGCAGAAGGAATCTTGTTTTGTCTCTATGTTCAACTATCCCACACTGATATGAAAAACCTGAAGACTATAATTGGCTGAGTGTAGCTTGACTGTTTGGCATGACTGAGAGCTCCACCGGCATGACTTCCCATTTTGTGATGGGGAGACAATTAAAGGTTTGATAATTTAGCTTTTGTTTTGGAGATCATGTAAAATCATCTTGTGATGAACAAACAACATACAGGTGACCCAGGAAGACCTGGCATGTAAGGTTAGAAAGGAGGAAATCTGCCTTTGATTCTTTCATTTCTCCTTCTCTTAGTACCTGATTCTGAGGTGTCATAAAAGCAAAATGTTGTGGATGAGGGGGCAATGGAGGCAGTCTGTGTTATGACAGCATGGATGTCCTTCATTGTCCCTTGCCTCATTCAAGGTCATCTTGGAGCAAAAGTCAGTGTTTAGTCTGCATGCACTCTAGACAGCTTCTGCTAAAATAAAGCAACCAGAATAACTCTCGAGACCTCATTCTCCTTGATGCCTCAGTCTGAAGAATCTTTAAGAATTGTTCATGTTGCTCATCAATCTTACTTGGTAATGGTGAATAATTTGAAAAAAACAGAAAGCCCAAGTTATATTAGTTTGCAATCTTTCCTTATCATCTCATAGCAAAGACTGGGCAGAAAGTAAATCTGAAACTCTTGCTAGATATCTATGTGAAGTACAGAGAATATTTCCAATTTGTATTTATTTAAATAAAACAATACCACTCCTCACTATTTTACATTTTATTTATTTATTTATTTATTTATTTATTTCGATTTATATACCGGCCTCCTCCCGAAGGACCCAGGACGGTGTACAGCCGTTTAAAACCACACAATACCACATTTAAAACAATTTAAAATTAAATTAAACCTATTTGGGCTGCAAATCCTTCAAAACTCTAAAATTTAAACCCCCCGGTGACCCCCTAAAATCTTCAGCTATCCCCCTCCCCAAAGGAGCCGACCCAACTAAAATCCCTGGGGGTCAGGCCAGCCCAGCCTGGATAAAAAGATGGGTCTTACGAGCACAGCGGAAGACCCGGATATCAGGTATCATGCGAATCTCCGGAGGGAGCTCGTTCCATAGGATTGGCGCTGCCACAGAGAAGGCTCTACCCCTGGGGGCCGCCTGCCGACATTGTCTGGCCGACGGCACCCGGACGAGACCCATCCTGTGAGAGTGCACCGGTCTGTGGGAGGTAATAGTTGGCAGTAGGTGCTCCTGCAAATACCCGGGCCCTATGCCATGGAGTGCTTTGAAGAATGTAATTAACATCTTGAAGTGCACCCAGAAGGCCACAGGAAGCCAGTGCAGCTTGTGCAGGAGGGAGATCACGTGGAAACATCCTCGGCCCCCCATGATCCCCTGTGCGGCCGCATTCTGGACTAACTGCAGCCTCCGGATGCGGTTCAAGGGGAGCCCCATGTAGAGAGCGTTGAAATAATCCAGCCGGGAGACGACGAGCACCTGAGTGACTGTGCGAAGGGCATCTCGATCCAGAAAGGCGAAGGGCGTCCCGATCCATTGCTCAAAAGCTCAGAATAACCCTATATGTGGATATTTGTATGAAGGAAACATGTTCTGTTCAGGTCTGTAATGCAAAAAAAATTGTGAATACAGGAATCCTTGCTGGTATGTGTGTGTGTGTTTCACCAGGTTCTTAAACTACAATAACAACAAAAAGACAAGTAGATTCCACTATCCAATTCCTACAAAAATCAGCAAAATTGTGCTGTTCTAACTGGTTTAACAGCAAACATAAAGACAGAATTGCATGGATATAGAAGGGGCACTCTGCTAGACAAAGCTGGTGGACAATATTAATCCTGAGTTAAAATTTAGGGGGATAGAATTCTTTGGGGTCTCGGTGGAGCTTCACATCATATTGATCCAGAAAAACCAAATAAAATGTGATATTGCTTTAATAGAATGGACAGCATTTTTGTCTCCCTAGTATTTTCCTGCAAGTGCAGGGTACACTTTTCAGAATGTACAGTACATATTTCTAAATATGGTGTGTGTGTTGTGATGCTTAATAAGCTCTGTAAATCCATGCTCACCTTTTCATTGGGGTTCTGTTTCCTGATCTCATCAGTTCTCAGTTTGAGAATTTGGTTTGTTTATATGTTGATAATAGAGAGGAATAGTAATCCTAAAGCACTGATGGTTTGCTTGACATGAGGTGATTTAATTCAATTGGATGATATTAATGGGGTCCCACTATAACATTGCAAACTTTCACAGAAAACTAAGTCACACTGCTGTCTTGGGTATCCAAACTAGTTGGGTTACAGTGAGTATATTCTTCCTACCATCCCAATTAGGAACCCAGAAGGAGCCAATGAGATATAGGAAAAGTTCTGCTGACCCTGGTTGAAAACCAAAGGGAAAATTAGACTGCAGTAGAGAATGTGGTTTGATAGAGTTCATAAGAAAATAAGCAAAGTAGTGCAGGTTCAAGCCAATAATTTTGTTTTCTGCAGGGCTCTGCCAGTAGGAAGCTCATAGATAGGACATGGGGACATAACTATCCCTCACGTTTCCCATCAACATTATTACACAATAAAACCATCATGATGAGAAGCTCCTGATAATCTTATTCTCTAGGAGGTTTTCCAGTCCCCTTTTATTGCAAGTGCTTTTATACCATTTCAGTAAAATTTCTGTCTCTGTTCTTCTCTCAAACCAGATCTGTGTTATTGTGATTCTACACTGTTAAATGTTTCTTCCCATCCTGATCTGCTTCCTTCAATGGCAATTTCACCTGTCTAGCTCTCACCTGTGCATTCTAGATGGACATGTGAGAGAGACCGTTCCATTTACCTGATTGGACCTCTCCAACATTTATCTCTCCTTTACAAGAACTACTGGCTTCCACTCAGTACCTGTCATACCCACAGTATATTCATATTCTACCCACTTTTTCATCTGATGTGTTTCCTTTTAGGTTATTTTTTCAAATTTTAAATTAACTTTAGTGCATTGATAGAATTGCAATGTATTAAATTTCAAATAGCAAGGAGTACTGTTATGAGTACTGTTGTATTTCAGATGTGTTTCCTAGGATAAAGTAGGAAACACATCTGAAATAAAACAGTACTCATAGGTAGGCTTACTTTTTAAATCTAAATGTTATTGCTTTTAAGAGTAATAACAAAAAAGATACAAAACAAATGTACATACATAGTAGAAAATGCATAACAGATTATTTTAAAAAATGAAATAATAACAGGAAAAAAGCAAAATATAAAGTATGTTACATGTTGTAATAATTATATAAAGAACTATACACTTACATTTCTGTATATAATGAATGCAAACATTCTGCAAGTATACTGTGTATGTGTGTACACACACACACTTCTGGTACATTTATATAACTTGTATACTTTTTTAAACCTACTGTATTTTGTATAAATGAAGCCCATATATTGCTATATTCATCCATACAAAATCAACTTTTAGGCAATCCTCTTACAAGGATCAAGCAAAACGAAGCTTTCAATCCATTGAGTAAATTGGAACATATATTTATCTTTCCAATGTTGCGATATCAATCTTTCAGTTACAGTAATAGTTCAATTATCCAGTTGTCAATATATTGTTCAGTTATCAAGTTCAATGTACTAGATGTATAATTCAAGAGAATACTATCCCCTGAAATTTTTAACTTTGTGCACAGTCATACCTATATGTGGTGGCGGAGTAGTTAGAATGCAATATTACAGGCTAACTGACTGCCCACTACCAGGAGTTCGACCCTGACCGGCTCAAGGTTGACTCAGCCTTCTATCCTTCCGAGGTTGGTAAAATGAGGGCCCAGATTGTTTGGGGCAATATACTGTTAAACCATTCAGAGCAGGCTGTATAGCGCTATGGAGCGGCATATAAGTGTAAGGGCTATTGCTTTTGCTATATACTGTCTAATAGTTTCTCCAAAAACCTAGCAAGTATAGCACATTGTAGAAACATATATTTCAAGGAATCATTGTCCTCCTTACATTTCCATTAAAATGCTGTTCTAGACAATTCTTTTCTATAGAGGTTTTGGATTCCATAAGCAGGTTTACTTTGAAGTAAGTTGGACTCTATTCACTTGCCCCAGGGAAACCTGCTTGATCTAAGATAGTGAAAATTATTTTGTGTTGTGAATATCAACTGAGTATCTCATCTAAAGGCAGGATTTTTAAAACAACACCTAAGATGTAAACCTACAGCACAAACCCATCTGGAGCCACCTGAAGATTTTTTTTTATAAATTTAAAACATACTGACAATAGAAATTCTCATGAAAACAAACAAAAGAACACAAACCATACAATAATAGTCAGGCCACCTTTTAAAAAAAAATCATTTCCTTATATGACAACAGCATCATCTGGGTAAATGTACTTAACAAGGAAAATAACCCCACAAAACTAAATGGTTTTTCATTGAAGAAAAATAAAAAGTGTTGCAAAGCACATAATGACTGCTGAAAATTTGTTTATAAGGCTGCACACCAATGATGACTGCATACATCTTTTTTTTGTGAATGTACATGTAGGCAACTGAATTCAGTGAGAACATTTCAGGTTTCTTTACCAATTGGTTGAGTTATACATATGATTTCAAAAAAAAGATAACAGACCACCTATTTACTAGTTAACATTTAGTGTCCATTGGAATGGTCTGATTCAGCCTTGGCCCATGGAAGAGGCTGCCCACTTTTGCTTTTCCAGCTGTGTGACTCACCCTCAGTGGAACTTTAATCAAGCCACCTCCACCAAACAGACACATTTCGGGGGAACAGCCCCCCTGGGAACTGTGGAATAAATACATAAATAGCCAGGGAGCAAGGATTATTGAGCAACCCATCAATCAAGAGCCAAATTCTCAATGACATGCAGCACCTGGGGCCCAGAGAAGAAAAATGCACCACAATCTTGATTGTTTATCCTTTCTATGAATTATTCAAACAGACCCATTTGGTATTCAGGCTAGGTCCCAAGTTGCTTCTGTCCCTTCATCCGTACTGCCCCATGGCTGTGACCCCACACTTTGAGGAATAAGTGAGTGATGGATGGGCTGTCTGATTGGGAAGCCAAGCAATCACATTGATTTTTTCCAATGTGAGGCTCTTAACCCCATAATTTGAACCAACCCTTCCCCCAACAACCAACTTGCCCTGTATTCATTTGCCTTGTATTCTACTGTTCCACAGAGCAGTTCGACAGGAACTATTTACTCTTTTTTTTTACTTGTGCCTTCAAGTTGTTTTTTGACTCCTGGTGATTCTTGGACTAGACCTTGGAGTTTTCTTGACACATATTTTTCAGAAGTCATTTGCCCTTGCCTTCTTGAGTGACTGGCTCAGGGTCACCCAGCTCATTTCACAGATAAGGTGCGCCCTGAATTCAGTTTCCTGGTTTCTAGCCTGTTGCTTTAACTAAAACAAGCTGACTCTGTATGTTCTATAATAAGGTAAAGCTAGGAAACTTAAGGAAGGGGAGACAGGTTTTCTGATCTCATCTATAAGAATTTTTTTTAAAAAAAGTTGGCTTGCTTGCTTGCTGTTTTTAAGTGATGAAACGGGTATCTTCATCACTCCCACCTCCATTGATCTCTTGCCCCTGATAATTCTTATTAATACCTAGGCAGATTTCCTTGTGAAACAGAGTTGGTGCAAAGGTTTCTGTTGGGTTGAATCCCTATGCATGTGGAACGCATCTTACTCACCAATAGTGGCTTTACATCTTAAATCATAATGAGTTGGAGCTGGTTCTTCCTTATCAAAACAGCAGCAACAGCATTTCTTGGATGGCCAGGAAGAGTTACAATATATAGGCTGAAGTTCTTGAATGGTCTCTCCCTGCAATCTCATGTAAAGTGGAGAGGCAAAGGACCCAAGCCCTGAGTAATCCACAGTGTCAGAAGCCTAGGGCTTGACTTCTCCTCTCTTTAGCCCAACAACACTGACTGGAACCAGCCTCAGAGGAAGAAGAATCAATCCAAAACACATTCTCCACTCCCAGTCTCCAGAGCCCAAACCAAGAGGAAACCATGATCGATGCTACAGAATGCTTCTAAAAGGACAAATCCAGCAAAAGGGAGAACCTGTGGCATTTGCTTAGAGCGTACATCAAATCCTACCTTGGTGTGATCAGGGCAGCAAAGAAGAATTTT
>JANHFO010001247.1:166899-177738 GCA_032468095.1 Pareas carinatus | reverse complement strand
GGATGGAAGGCTGAGTCAACCTTGAGCCAGTGAGAATCGAACTGCTGAACTTACTGGCAGCTGACTGTTAACAGAAGTAGAATGCAGTACTGCATTTTGACCACTGCACCACTGCACCTGTGGCAGCAGCAGCAATGGCAGTATTAATATTCAATTCGTTACTGGTTTATTTTCAGAACAATGATCTTAGTCACACAGCTACTTAACCTACACAAAGAGTTATTTACTGTAGCTTAGAGGAAACATGCAGATCCGTTTTTGCTGGAGAGAAATTGTTCATGAGGATCAAACTTGGCGTTGAAAGGAAAATTAGTGTGAAATATCCCAGTCAAGTTTTGGTTGTAGGGAAAAAGCTACTTCAGATAACAGAAATTAGACTGCACATGCGCTAGTTGGGGACAGAAAGCAGGTCTTCACTATTTGCTGTTCTTCCCGTCTAACCCATCTTTGCAGAATGTTTTTCTTCCCACAGGAAGTTAGATTTATGTTTAACTTTGAACATGTGCAGTGGATCTGGAATTCCACACTAGGGTGGGGTGGGGAGAGAAGAAACAGCTGGCAAGTGTTCTCAATAGGAACCTGCTAATCTCATGCTAGATTTGGGTAACACCTGGTGGTGTTTCTAATTGCCAAAGCAGGCATCCTACCCAAATGCTCCTTAGTTACTTTGGACTTTAACTCCCGCCGCCTTTTGCTATTGGGTCAACTGGAGCTGAAGTTCAAAATAAATTGCTTACTTTAGTATAAGAAGTGAATAAATCTCAAATAATAATTGAGGTTAGATCTGCAACAATTAAATAGATCAGTGCTGTGATAGAGATGAATTTTTAATGTGGCATATTGAGCTACAAACTGTCATAAATCAGTAATCCAGCTGCAGACTAAAGCTAACATCTGTATCCTATTTGGATGGTGATACTTCATATTTTTGGAAGCTATAATGTTATAACCCTTAAGGCACTGTTTCAAATATAGAAAAGACAATGCGACGGGGGAAATTATTTGCTCCTGGATCACACAAAATAGAGAAAGAGCTATTTTAGCACTTTGGTGTATCATTGCAGCCTTACAAAAGGAACCCCTGCGATAGATGCAGAGATCATTGTAGGGAGCAGCAGAGAGTTCCTATATCACATCTCCCCCAAGCACAGAAATCCCATGGGTGAATCTGGCAAAACATCCAGGACACTGAGGAGCTACCAGTCAGGTTTTTCCGTCAAGGAAAAAGGCAGACTGAGAAATAGAGAAATAGATGCATATCATACAGATATATATGCTTCAAGAGAAAAAACTAAGGCACAGATATTATTATGTTTCATAACTGCTCGAGTATATTTGTGTATGTGTTTGTGTGCGTGTCTGTATTGAAAGCTAGAGAAATGAACCCATATAGTTAGATTTGTATTATTTAATAAAGTCCAGGGAAATCTGCTGTTATCCAGATACTGGTGAATTATAGTTTCTAGCAAAATCCAGCTAAAAAGGACAGTAGTGAGGAATGCTGAGAGTTATCGTTTAGCAACATATTTATAGAATGAATTCCTCACTCCTTATAAAATATTCAGATTTTGACAATTTTGTCATCTTTTGTTCTTTAATTTTGGTTCTTATTGCATATTTATTTTTTTTCCCCTTTAATGGTTTTCCTTGTGAATGTCAAGAGTTATTGGGAGTTGGGCAGAATAAAATTTTAATGTGATATATTTGACAAAAGCATCAGATTCTGTGGACAGTTTTGCATCAGAATAACTTTGGCAATGTGCAGAGAAACTTTTCTTAACATATCTCAATAATCTCTTTTCCAAGCACTTAATTATCAGACCTTCATAGTTTCATTAATATAAATGAATGCAGTGCGTGAAAATCTTGGGTTGCTTTGAACTCATTCTTAGGACACCTTAAAGTTTCTGTAGAACTTCTTTTGATGGGAATTTAGTATTTTTTTGAAGGTTGGTACACACTTCCAGGGCTGATTTTTCCGGATCTGAAAAAACCCTGGGGAAATTTGTGTAAATATAAAATTGAAAGTTAGTTGCTCAATGAAGAATGGTATATGATGAAGATAAAACATGCAAAAGAATAAAGCAATGCTAATGAATGATTCAACACTGAGCAGGGAGTAAGACAAGGATGTGTGATGTCCCCTAGCTGTTTAAAGTGTTTATATATAAATATATCAGGAGTATTTATATGTGATAGTCTGTTGTGTGGAATGAATGTGAGAACTGGAGAAATATAAATTGAATAACATAGAAATTGGATAGATAAGTGTGTGTTGTAAAAGGGACAAGAATGAATGGCTGTTGAATGCATGCACTTTAAACACAAAAGTGATTGATCTGTCGAATAAAAGAACATTGATGTTTAAAAGAATGAATGAGGAAGTAAAAGAATGAATGAGGAGGTAAAAGAATGAATGAGGAAATGATTGCAGAATAAATATGAAGGAAGACTGAATTAGTTGAAAGGAGAGGAGAGATCAAGGAAGTTAAGGCTGAAACCCTCAAAACAGAAATAACTTAAAATAACAAAAAACAGTGAATGCATATGGTAGAAACAGGGATAATGTGTAAAGATAGAAAACTAAGGAGAGAGATATAATGAATGATATTATAAATATATATAGTATTTGTTGGCTATACTCTTTATTTCCTTGTGATTGTGAAACTATCAAGCAGGAAACAGTATAATGCTTATAAATCAATGTTTCTGGGGGCAGGCGCTTCCTGGCTCAAAATTTTAGGAAACTTAGAACCATTTTCTTTTTGACATTTGTGATCTGAGATGGCTCTAGGGTCTGGGGGAAAAAAACCTTTGGGGGGTCATTTGTGATTGAGGCTTTAGGTTGCTAGCCTCATTAGTTTCAAATCAAATCAAATTCTTTATTATAGTCATAGACCAGATGTAGATAAAATTTAGTATCAATATTATAGGAGTGAAAGGGACTCGGATAAAGGTAGCTGATCAATTTACATGAAAGACAAGAGAAAGAACAGGAAAAGTAGAAATAGGAGATAAGAACTAAAGTGCCACCCCATATTTAAAGGCAGTGAGAACAGCAAGAAATGTTAAAACGTTAAGTATGTACGAAGCTATATTTCTGTACAACAGTCCAGCAGGGTATTAAAAAATAAAGGGAGAAGCTTTGGGTTTATTTCATCCCCTATTTTCACTTAAGTAAAATGCAAATAAATTGCCTGTTCTCTTTTCTGGAAAAAAAAAATGCCAGAAAAAGACATGGCTTAGCTTCTTCTCTATTCAATAAATCAAAACATTTAGACGTGGTGATACAATGCAGAAGTATATACTAAAATAATGTTATACCTGGAATTGACAATAAATATAAATGACAATGCTCACTTAATTGTTAATTATAATCATAATTTAGAGTTAAATGGGGGAGAGAGAGAGAGATAAAGGAAAAAAAAATGGTCCAAGGATGTTGGTTTGGGTTGAGGTTGATTATAAAGTTAACTGTTGCCTTTTTAAAATTGCTTCAATGATAAATTTCCCTACTGTGTAGGTGATGTCAAGATCTGAGTCTGAAAGGAGTTAGATGGTACAAAAATTGTCTGTTGTCCCCAAAACTCACAATAAAAAGAGAGTTATAATGTTGTTTCAGAGACCCTTGAAAAAATTCCAGTAAAGGAGATCTTTAGCTTGTATGTACTGTACTGTATGAAGAACAGGAACACATAAAACAGATGAAATTTCTATTCTGTTCCCTGTCCCGCCATTCCCTGAATTCTTACATATTTTTAGTTAATCTTTGAATCCTGAATATGCATTATTTTAAAAAGCAGCCTCTGAAATACTCCCCTCCATACATCCTGAATATGTATTTTCCAGTGATGCATTTTGCAACAAACCCAGAATGAAGAGTTTTGCCTTCCTAGGACAAGCAAGTTTTGCTGATTACAGGCAAATTTTTCAGAGGCCAAATTGGATTTGGCATCACTACAAAGTGACCATGCACCCCAAAGAGAAATAATTTTGGTAAACGAGTGACTGTTGTCCAATTCTGGAACAACTCCAAAGCCCTCATTTGAACAGGGTGAGCAGGAGGAGTGTGGTGGGAGGGAGAATTGTTCCCCAAATATACAGATGACGGCCAGGAAGTCACAGCCAATAGTATCGTCAGCAGTGACTACCAGCAAGAGGATGAGGGGAGTAAATAAATAGAAAGGAAGGATAAAGTGAAATTCAAATGGCGGTACAAAGCTGGGTCACAATAGAAAATAAAACCATAGCCTCTTCCCTGTGAGTGCTTTACAGCAGGGGTCCCCAATCCCTGGTCCATGGACCGGTACTGATCCACGGCATGCCAGCAACCAGACCACGCAAACAAGCCAAGCCCCATTCGCGGGATGCAGGCAGCACACAAAACCACGGCCCCTCTGGCCCATGGAAAAACCTTTCTCCATGGAACCGGTGTCTGGTGAGGGCCACTACTTTACAGGTTTTGGAAGACTGTCTCCGCTTAGCCTTCTCTTATTTATGCCGCTTGAATTCCATGGCTTAGTATTAGGGCTGCTCTTTCCTTGGGAAAATAGAGCTGGCAATCTTGAATTGCAGCAGCACAACCAACTTCACAATCTTCTCTTCTAGCTTTTCCCTTCTTCCGACACTGACCTCCAGTATGATAAAGTATGAGTGCTGAAGTGAAACGTCCAGTTTCTTTGTGGGCTTTCACTCATATACAGTATATGAGAAGCACAAATATGTTGGCAGTCTTTTCTGCTCTGTCCCCATGACTCCTCTTGCCCCAACCCTCAGCTGTACCAGGCTTAAGACAGGTTTATAGTGGATAAAATCTGTCAGACTTTACTTCAGAGGGAAATTAGGCAATTGGTGACTGAGAAAAAAGGTAGTAGAACCAGGAAAGAGATTGGCAGTGAGGACAGCAACTTTTCATGCCGGTATACTTTTCTGCCAACTCAAGGATAAGTGGAGAGAACTTCAATTCAGTGGAGGAAAAAAGCAGTATGTGAGATGGAAAGAAGTCTCCATCTTGTTCTTTCCCACAGGCAGCAAATTTTCATGGGTCAGTCTTGAAGACAGAGCATTGCTGTCCCTGCTATATCCATTCAAATGTTTCTTTCAGTCCTGCACTTATCTATATACTATTGTAAGTTAAACAAGGAGACTGAAATGCTAAAGGCTGAAGCCATAATATTCCATTGTTTTCTAACCCCATCCCTGAAAAAGTCTTTCTTTTTACATTCTAATCAGTTCAAAACTTTGCATGACCGGGTTCCTAGAAATGCTCTGTATCATGTACCCTATAGAGATCCAGAAAAGCAAAGCAAACATGAACTAGGCCAGTGATGGCGAACCTGTGGCACATGTGCCACAGCAGGCACGCAGATCCCTCTCTGTTGGCATGCAAGCCAAGTTGCCCCAGCATTGCCCCAGAGCTGAGCATTCTCCAAAAGAGAGCAGCGGAACCAGGCAATGATGTCACAGGGTCTTGTGCATGCTCAGAAAGAGAGTAGCGGCACTGGGTGATGACATCATGAGCCGCAACTCATTAGCTGGGACTTGTCCGGGCACTCGGTGCTTAAAATGTTAGCTATCACTGAACTAGGCTTTGAAAGTGAAAGGATCCTACAGCAATTCTTGGTAGCCGTGGAACCTTAAGGAGCTATTTTACAGTCTGTACCAATTAAAGCAAGGCTGGTCCAACATCTCTCTTGCCAGTTTTCATCAGAAAATCTGCCCTCCTTCTGCTATTTGATGTTGCTGCTCACTCAGAAGGAGCCACAAACCCCAAATTCTTAGAGCACATCATCCCCATATTTATATGTAAGCCTTTCTCAGTGCAACTAATTGGGTTGTGATAGGATCCAATCTTAATCGGTTATCCGGACCAGAGGTTTGTTTCTTTGTTTTTCAAATAATTTTGCTGCATTTTACAAAGCATAAACTTTAAAAACAACATAAATCCATGATCAAGAGAAATGATAGAGTAGAAAGAAGAATAGGCGCAGAAGTGTAAAAACGTATAAAGAAAAAAAAAGCACAAATATATACAAAGAATTTCTGACTTTTGTTTACTTTTGGCTCTTAGTTTAAGATGATCCTAAAATGTCCATTTTCCCCCCAAAAGAAAAGGGGAAATTAAAAATTTCTCCCCCTGTTTAAATTTTAACGATCATCAAATCCATATGTCAAAATTAGATTCTCCATCTTCTGCAAAAAAAAAGTCCACAAAGAGCCTCCAATTACAGATGAATTTCTTCAGTGATGTTTCTCTCGCTTGGGTCATTAACTTGGCTGCTGTTGCCAGTTCTGCCATCTTTATTCATCATTCCTCTATTGTCGGTATTGTAGGATCTTTCCGATGCTGAATGTGATTTTTCACTGTTTTATCCATAATGTTTTTTTTTAAAAAAAAACGGACCAGAGGTTTTGTCTTCTGAGCTTTTGGACTTACACTGGAGCCCATCCTCTGGGAACTTTGAACTGTTGTCAAAATTGGGCTGTTGTCAAAACAAACCCTTTCCATAAATCTTGGAACTGCTGAAAGGGAGAACGGGGAAGTAGGACATAAGTTCTGGGGAGACAGGAAATAGAAGGCAGGATTCCTCCTTGCCTCCCCTTATGAGGCATGTCAAAGCAAAGAATCCAACTGAACAATTCTTTGGAATGCAACAAACATACGGCCATGCCCTAAAGACCCTCTCTTTGAAAGCTCTTGCCTGCCTACGTCTTTTGTCCAGATCATTCCAGTTCTTTTTGTCCTTGCAGCTACTGTTTACAAGTATTGTTTTTTTAATGATTTTTTTTCTCTCCCTTTGATAGATCCATGGGAAGTGCATGTGCAGACACAACACTGCAGGACACCATTGTGAGAAGTGTGCGCCATTATACAATGACCAGCCATGGGAGCCGGGCAATGGAAAAACTGGGGCAGCAAATGAATGCAGAAGTATGTGGGTCTCGAGGAGAGAGGGAAGGCGGGAACAAAACTATAATGAATATTTCCAACCCAGGAGCAAAACCCTGGTGACTAAATCTGGATTTATGATGCTTTAGCAGCAGATGGGGAATGGTCTAAGAAAATGTATGAAAATGCTTTTAAATCCTCCTTTCTTTTGCTCTTTGCATAAGAGAGACATCAGCTGTGTTCTGTACCCCAGCAAAATTCAGCTAATCATCAAAATAGATTGGAATTATTGACAAAACAGAAATAATCAAGATTTAAAAGCAGAATAGTGTTTTACTCCCTCAGCTACTGTTATATAAATCCTACATTCACTAGCAAGTGTGTTTCCATTTGTGTATTATGGAGAACACAGAATCATATGTTCATGAATAGAAATATAAATAAATGTAATTGGCCTACTTGCTATATTGTAAAGTTACACATCTTATGCAATAAAACAATGTTCTGATTTTAGAGAATTGTTTTCTTTTTACTATTTTCTAATAAAGCAGGTGCCAATATGCAGTAGGATTTTTACAATTTACCAGTTCTTAACATTATGTGGAAGAGAACATTTATTTTTGTTGAATTAAGGGTAAAAAAATGGCAACACTCTGCTGTTGCTTATTGTTATTAGGCAGAATATGGTGTGGATATCAAGCTGGAATAATCTTTGGTAAGAATAAGTTGGATAAAACAAAACTTTAGCCATAGTGACATTCTTCATATTTGGGTAAATGATTTCTCTTTGTAAAATTTCCAACTATTGGAATCTTTTTGTCTTAGAGGTATGGTACAAATCCACCTCTGCTTTCTCTTTGTTTTGCCTGCAATTTTTTTATAAGCAGGTGGTCAGTACGGCTAGTCCTTCACTTACAACCACAATGAAGACTCAAATTTCTGTTGCTAAACAAAACATTTGTCAAGTGAACTTGGATCCATTTTACTACCTTTCTTGCACCAGGTGGTAAGTGAATCCCTGCAGTTGTTAAGTTAGCAACATGTTTGTTAAGTGAATCTGTCTTACCCATTGGCTTTGCTTGTCAGAGCAAAAGGGGATCACATGACTCTGGGGCAACCGTCATAAATACGAACCGGTTGCCAAGCATCTGAATTTTGATCGTGTGACCATGGTGTGAAAAAATGGTCATAAGTCACTTTTTTCAGTGCTATTGTAACCATTGAATGGTTACTAATAGGAACTGATGTAGGTCAAGGACTACCTGAACTCCAAAGAGAATCAAGCTGAAACTAGTCAAAAGAGTCTAAGATGGGACAATGGTTATTCAGGTCCAGGGCATCAATGAACAGATTTTAATGGTATCCTGATGGTTTTGTAAGAATTAAAGGAGAAGAGATTCACTGTCTTTCATATTTGTTTAATAGTAAAAAAGCAACATGGGAGCCCACACATTCACAGATCATAATAATAGCTTAACTAAGAACATAAAGGGATCAACTGAAATGTTGCATTATTCAATTATTGCTATTTTTAGTTCAACCTTGGCTACGCTTAGAACAGATTCCGAAATCAATTCTACATTCCTTTACTCAAGGTATAATTTTTTTAGATAGAGGGATGATAGACAGACAGACAGACAGACAGACATGTGCCGACTAGCTTTTCTTTGACCTTAAGTGCCATGTTTTTCTTTCCCTGAACCTCAACTTGTGCTTTGCCTTCTTCCCCTCCCCCCCTTGGTTCTCCTTCTTTCAACTCCCCTCCTGCCCACTACAGAGTGCCGCTGTCACCATCACGCAGATAGCTGTCATTTTGACCAGAGAGTCTGGCTGGCCTCTGGGAAGAAGAGTGGGGGGATCTGTGATAACTGCAAACACAACACTGAGGGTTTCCGGTGTCAAAGGTGCAAGCCTGGTTTTTACCGAGACAGAACCAATCCTACGACTTCCTCAGACATTTGCAAACGTAAGTGGTTTTGTTTTGCTAAATGTGAGACTGAGAAATGCACAAGGAACGTGTTTACTGATAAAATACCTGTAGCTCAGCATTGAACTGTGGGTTCCTTGGTACTCTATGAACTTGGTTGCTTTCTTGCAGACGATTTGTTACCAAACTAGGTAACATCATCAG
The DNA here is from genome assembly GCA_032468095.1 of Pareas carinatus. Lineage (NCBI taxonomy): Eukaryota > Metazoa > Chordata > Lepidosauria > Squamata > Pareidae > Pareas > Pareas carinatus. The sequence goes on along the minus strand of JANHFO010001247.1, from coordinate 168,718 downwards.
TGCTAATGGTGTGCCTATGTGCACATTTCTCCCATTTGTGTACTTCCGGAAGCATTTGATGCCCATATGTGGTACCAATAGAAGAGAATATTTATAGCTCAGGGTTGAACTGTGAGTTCCTTGGTGCTTTCTGAGCTTGGTTGCTTTCTTGCATATATTTCATTACCAAACTACTTAGCACTTGCTCCACCATTGATTCCCTTAGCCAAGAATGATTTGCTAATTTTATTATTGTAGGGGTTTGCATCTTATCAGATCATAATGCATTAACTTCAGTTTCAGATTTCAAAACCTGGAAGCAAAATATTTCCAGTGCAAACACCCTCCCTTAATTAAAACAAAATTCCATTCTGGAGGCTTCATGTTCAAGTTAGTGGGATGAAATTATATCCTGAAATTATTATAGTTGTGGCCATGATGTGAAAACTGCTGCAGATCAGCTTTTTAGCATGCAGAATGGATCACACCAGAAGTCCTGTGGGGAGAGAAAATGATGTTCAGAGTGCCCAGGGCTTTTAAACAAGACCAGATGACAACTGGCATGCAAAGAATCCTGGATTGCGTTGGTCTCAAAGATGTAGCTTTTCATCCTTGTTTCTTATATTTACAATCTGCATTTCATCTAAGGCATTAATGATAATTTCATATGTAATGTCGACAGTATCATGGGGCGATTGGGCTAATGTCTTCCTCATTATTAGAAGCAAGCATCTCAATTGCAAAGCCAGTTTCTCTTTTTTCGATTACACCTGCTTTCAGTCCAACATTTCTTGAATCAAATTACTGACTGACATCTGGGGTTTCTCCTGCTGCTTTGATAGACGTGATCAAGGTTGCCTTTAAACTCAGGTTACATATGCTTTTCACACTGGGATTGCCAGACCTCTGATGCTGCTCAAGTGACCTCCAGTCAACAACACTTCCTCTGTTTGTGCTCTTTTCTTCTACACTAGTGCTGGCTCAACCTTCATACTGGTGCCCCCCTTCCCTCCTTCACCTATTTGTAACCTTTTGTGAAAGCACATGGATCAAGGATCTACATAACCTACTGGTATGCCAGCAGTGGTGTGTGACACCAAAGGACTTCTCTTAAATGGCTCTTTCTCCCATTCTCAGAGGTTTTGCTAAAAAGGAAGCTTTGTAAAGTCATTGTAGCACCATATTAAATTTCAAGATTTATGGTAGTTGAAAGGGTTTGCATCCTTGTTCTAAAGCCCAATCGTGCTGCCAAAGCTTCCTAATCAGAAAGTATTATTAGATAGTCACTTGGATGGGAACAGCTTAGAAGTAAAGCTATTATAAACTGTGGAAGCTTTACTAAAGACTGCTTGAATGAAACTGTATCTCGGTTTTCTCTTTGATCTGATCTGGCCACGGACTGCCCAATACAGGGGAAGGCAATTCCCTCCACACACACTAAGACTGTGTTTTAAATTCACCTCTGTGTGTGTATTAGCATTGGCAGTTCACCAAATTATTCTCATCCAATAAGCCTCTTTGAAAATTGCAAGTTATATTGGATAGTTTATTTCAGTGGCCCCCAACCTTTTGGACACCAGGAACCGGTTCCATGTAGAAAGGTTTTTCTGTGGACCGGAGTGGGTGTGGTTTTGTGTGCTGCCTGCATCCCACCAATGGGGTTTGGCTTGTTTGTGTGGACTGGTTTATTTATTATTATTTATTTATTATTTAGACTTAAAATTAAGCGGTAGCTTAACAGTGCTTTACAGCACTCTCTAAGTGGTTTACACAGTCATCATATTGCCCCCAACAATCTGGGTCCTCATTTTACCGACCTCGGAAGGATGGAAGGCTGAGT
>JANHFO010001247.1:129761-153515 GCA_032468095.1 Pareas carinatus | reverse complement strand
TTTCTTTCTTTCTTTCTTTCTTTCTTTCTTTCTTTCTTTCTTTCTTTCTTTCTTTCTTTCTTTCTTTCTTTCATGTTTCTTTCTTTCTTTCTCATAGTTCATTAAGAAAGTCAGTTCAGAATACAGTTATGAAGCAAAGCCAATGAATATCACTATTATTTATATAGCTGCAATCCAATTTTTCTGTTACAAGCCAAGCAGTGGAGGAGAGAAAAAATTGAATGTAAAACATCAGATTGTGTTGGCAAATATTCACAATTTCCTGGAAAGAATAAAGCATGTTGACAACTCCATCACTGATAGATCATATTTTCATATAATTCTTAATCAGAAAGAAACAAATTCCAATCAGGAATATAGCCATTTGTCCCTATCCAACCAAGGAACCTTTGGTTATAACCAATGCAAAATGTATTGCCTTTTTCCAGAATTCACTTTACAATGTAAATAAATGCTATTGGCAGTGGGCAAAATGCGATAAAAGTGAGCATGCTTTTAGGAATTCTAAACTATCATGACTTTGAGGCACCAATATCGGTTCCTATGCAACATTCAAGGAGATATCTTTCAAGAAAATAAAAGTGAAAAGAAAACTAAACTTTTAAGTGCATTTAAGGATTTATTTAAGAACTTAGTTTTCTCTTTTAAGATTTCAATGAAAATTATTATAGTAATAAGTTCATTTTCAATTGAGATATTAATTTAGTTATGAAAAGCATGCATTTCTATATGGTAAGGCCTAAGCCCTCCCTTTAGATGTGTGAAGCTATCTTGGATAAGACTGTAATATACCAGAGATTGACCACCAATTCAATGTCATAAACTGGAGTAGTTTTCCATTGACTTTCATACCACTGATACATTATCATATTAATGGAACGACATTGTATATGCTACTACAATGGTTGAGTAGCTGTCTTCGATAAGGATGTTTTTATTAATCGATAACTTTATAACTTCACAATACTAACCCTGGATATCTATATTAGCATTTTTGTCAAATCAATAACATTTCACACACATACACACAACACATATTGTGTGTGTGTGTATACATGTATCATTACTTTAGCTGCACACTACTATTGTCACCAATTGGCATGGATGATTATTTAACAAAGTTTGTATTAGAGCTAATCGTTATATCTACTCGCCACTCAATCATTAGCAACTCTGTGCATACATTTGGGAGCCCATAGCACAGATTTAGTAATCATTAAAAAGTTGGATTATTGGTAGTCAAACAAACATTCTGGTTCCACGCAGAAGCTAAAGCTTTGAATAGCAAAATAATAATAAGAGGAAAAAAATTAAGCAGTGGAAGACAGAACTGGTGCTTGGAAATAAAGAATATGGACTTACCCACATTAGGAGAGGCATCTTCCAGGGTGACTCATTATCACCCTTATTATTTATCATTGCTATGATTCAACTTTCACTGATTTTGAATTGAATTTTCGCTTCTAAATAGCAAAAAATCCTATTAAAATCTCACATTTTCTTTATATGGATGATCTGAAGCTTTATGGAAGAACAGAAATAGATATAGCAATGGAATTTGGCCTAGAGCAACATGCTACAAAAGCAGTAAATCAGGATAAAATGACAAACAGTAATGGAAGTAAAATGCTGAATGGCCAAATAATCAGAAGCCGTCAGGATGAAGCCTACAAAGTACATTTTACAGTTAGATAATATAAAGCATGGACAAGTCTATAATGTGATTAGGAAAGAACAGAACCAAAGAGTGAGAAATGTGCTAGAGACAAAGTTGAATGATTGAAACATCATTAAACCCATTGATACATGGACCACACCTGTGATACAAAACACTGCTGAAATTATTAACTGGATATAAGCTGAACTGGACAGTTTGGATCAAAAAACACCAAAGTTAATGACTATTCACTATGCATTACATCTCCATAGTGATATTGATAGATTATACCTGCTCTGCAGAAATGGAGGCAGATGTTTGCTTCAAGTCAAATTGTTGAAGAAGAAAAGCATGCATTAGCTGATTATGTAAAAGACAATTTAGAACAAGTTAAAAATTGAAACTTACTGAATGTGCAGGAAACAAACACATGAATATCGAAATAAGGTAATAAAAACAAGAACAGAATGCTTGCAAAGAAAAGCTTTACTTGGTCAATTTCTACAAAAGATTGAGGAGAAAATGGATAAAGATAAAACCTGGCAACGTCTTGCATCTGGAGCATTAAAAAAAGAAATTGAAGGTTTGGTTTTGGCTGCTCAAGAGTAAGCTATTAGAACTAATACAATCAAAGCCAGATTAAAAAATCATCAAATAATTGAAAGTGCAGATTGTGCAAAGAAGCAGAAGAAATAGTAGATCAAATACTGGACTCTTGCAAATAGATCACATACCCTGCTTATAAACAGTGACTTAATACAGTTGTCAAAATTATTTACTGAAATATCTATAAAAATTATAGCTGGTGGGAACATAGAGTTGAAAAAGCAGTTGAAAATGAGATTAAAATATTGTGGCATTTCTGAACACAAACTGCTAAAATCACGGTTCATAACACACCAGATTTAACTGATTGAAATTGGAGAAATGTGGATAATTGATATGACAATACCGAGAGAGGGTGGAATCAAAGTTGGAGTTGGAGAAGATCACAAAATGTCAACAATTGAAAATTAAAATTGGAAGATTGTGGCATAAACTGGCCATAGTGATGCCAATTATATAATTATATAATGGACAACACTGGGTATCATACAAAAAAGCATTGGATAACCCTTAGCAATCCTGTGCATTGACAAAAATCTTCATTTGTCAATTGCAAAAGGCCACTTTGCTCGGTTTCACATATACATTAAGCCGAAACATACCATCCTAGGTTTTTGGAGGGAACTTGATGTAAATGAAGGCCAATACTAGGTAAAGAATTGACAAAAGTTGTGATTTCATGTTGTGTGTAATAACTCCAACACCAACACTTTAGTGAAAATATCAAAAGTTCCAGACAGAGTTGAAGATCAAACAAAAAAAAAGTTGTAAAATCAATAGGAATAGAGGAGTAAGTATTGGATTATGAAGTAGTATGTGGTCAGAATATTTCTCACTAGGAGTTTAAAATTAAGAAACAAAAAGGGAAAAATCTGTGCATTACACTGAAACTTAGCAAAGACCTTTAAGTTGAGATAGTTAAAAGATTCAACAATTAATTGGTTAAAAAACTTTTAACTATTGTAATTAGATTATAGTTGTTCTAGGGCAGTGGCCTTCAACCTTTTGGGCACCCAGGGACAAATTCTGTGGAGAGAGGTTTTTCCGCGGATTGGAGGGGGCATGGTTTCGCATGCTGCCTGCATCCGGTGAATGGGGCTTTGCTTGTTTACACGGCCCAGTTGCTGGCATGCTGAGGATCAGCGCTCATCCACGCAACTGAAATAAATATTCTTGTGTAGCTTTCCATACATTTTTCAAATTTGTTACAGAAGGCGTTATTAGATTGATCCAGACAGGAAATATAATGAAAGGAGAATGTTTAGTTTTTGAATTCAAGTCCCGGATCATTTGGAAATGGGATTTTCCTTGTTTGAATGACATTTCAAAACTTTCAGCTTATTTTTTACCAATCGAAATGTATGTGAAAAATAAGACAAGGCTGGTGAATCATAATCCTCAAATTAAGAATAGTGGAAAAAATAGATAAATTTGTTCCCCACCCCACCTCAAACATATTTGAAATACCAGATAATTGTTTAGATTTGTGGCCAGTGATTCATCTTATTATGTCTGTTTTGAATTTTTAGCAGCAAATGCCAAATTAGCAAGGATTTTTGCTGCACAGTGTGTGGCATCCTCCAAAAAACATGTGGGACAGATGCTATGACTCTCTTTTGGAAAGGGTGAGTAACAGGTTGGCACATCTTTAATGGATGATAGTTATAGGATGTAATGTATCTATTGCTTCTGCGGAGACAACATGTGAACAGTTCGTTCTTGTTCAACTTCACAGACTCATCGCTGGTTTTTTAAAAAAAGAAATACTTATAAGAATTCATGTTTTATTGTATCTTTTAAAAATCTAAATTCTGGTTGAAAGACCACCAACAAAAGGATTTAGAGACAAAGCAGAAGTCATACAAACTCTTTGTGTTTTCCAGACACATTTGATGAATAAATTCTAATTCTAATAAAATTGCTAGTGGTTTCTTTGTTTTTGAATTTTTAAAATAGTTTTTATCAGTACAGCAAACTGCTCTTTGAATGCAAGGATGATCTTTAAGGAGAAAAAGACAACAGGAACGAACAGTTCCATGCTTTGTATTGCATGGGCTTGCTTTCGAATTCACATTCGGGAGATAATGTTAGGAAATACTTCTCTCTGAAATCCTGGAGAATTACTGCCAGTCTATTTCAGTGATACTGTGTTAGATGATCCAACGTTCTGAGTATAATGCAACATTCTCTGATCTCAGATTTCTGTGTTGCATATCAAGGATATTCCATTCCATGCCTAAAGCCTATGAAGGACTGTTGCTTTCGAAGTCAGCTAAACTAGCAGTAATCAGATCCATTACAATATTTTACTTCTTTCCAGATTAGTTATAATTTAGGCAAAGTAATCATGTTTAACGCAACCTTTTCAATTTATTTAAAGATATACATTAAACCAACAATACTTGATGCTGTTCTGTTGTAACCATCAATGTCACCTGAATAATAATGCTGTTTTTTAAACTTCAGAGATTTGCCAACTCAATCCAGGAACAGAATAACGATTATAACAAATAAAAAACACTATTTAGAATGAAATAGATTTGAATATTTAGAGCCATTTGGATACATATCCATTAATCTTTATAATAGTGTGCGAGGTTCAACATTATACTCAAAATTGCGGAAGATATTAGGAGACTGACTTACATTTAGTAAGTCATTTCAATAGTTGAAATCTGGGCTTTCTGTTTACAGAGTATTCACTTGGTTACTAGGCTAATATAATCACGCCCTACCTAGTATACTCAGGAGAGAACATCTTACTGCAAGTGGATAGATGGTACTTTCTTTACGAAGTGTGTGTGTGTGTTTTAGAGAGAGAGGAGGGGGTGGGCGGGCTACATGTACAGCTTCAGGTTTCAAAGAGGGAGCACAGAATTCTCAAAATATTAAATGATCAAGAACATGTTGCAGAGATAAAATGATTTTACTGTACTAAAACCTTGTTTTAAAAAGTCAAAAATTTGGATAGGCATTCAAAAATAAATTGTCAAAATCCTCTTACCTGCTTTATTAAGAGAACTAGTAGTGGATTTTAATCCCTACATGTTTTTATCTTATATTTATGTCGTTGCACTTTTATTGCAATATTAGCTGTCTTTGGAGTGGGCAGGAATTAAATTTAGTAAATGAATAAAAAAATCTAGAAGAAGCATATATTATTGAGAAACACCTTCTTTAATCCTACTTTAACTGGACATTTGGAGAAATGGCATTGGCATAACAGTTTCTTGCTGGTTATTTTCTTGAAAACTTCTAGTACTTTTCTTAATGCCTGTTCTCATCAAATTAAAACCAGCTTCCCTCTGTTTCCAAATGTTTCCCAAGAGATCTAAAAGGTATCAACTTTAACACTTTTCAAGATGCTTTTCTTCTATTTTATAAATGAAAAATTTTGAACTATACTGCAGCAACCTATCCTCTTCACTCTTGAAATCAACATGAAGTGAAGTTGTATGCACACCTATTCTGAGGACTACTCACCTAGTGATGAAAGCAGCAAGCGTTCCCTTTAAAGAGTTCCAGCCTTCAAATTATTAGGTTTGATATGGCGGCTCTGTAGTACCAAATCAACTGAATATTTATCACCTTTCCTAAGACTTTTCCTTTTCAAGTGGGAAATCAATGTCCTCGGGCTGCTTTTCTTCTTCCTTCCCTTATTACACTAACCAGCAAATACGTAAGACTGGCTCTAAGTGGAGTTCTTTGGCACTTTGAGTTTTGTATGTTTCTTTTATTTATTAATTCATGTTTTAATACGGCTCATTTTACCTAAGTGAGTCTGGGAAGCATACAATAAAAACATATCCCAAAATATAGAAGCATAAATAAAAAACAAACTTAAAAGCAGAGTTCAAAGATACAGTTACAGTATTAAAAGTTAAAAATTAAAAAATTAAAAAGGTCGAGAGAACACCTGCACAACACCAACCACCTCATGGGTTACCTAACACTCTTTGAATCCCTCCCCTCTCATTCCAATTGGCAGAATCAGTTCCTAACACTCTTTCTGAAAGCCATGTCTGGTGGCAAGGTGTTCCAAAGGGCAGGGACAACGGCAGACAAGCCTCTTTTCCAGGATCCCACCAGGCAAAATTCCTTTGTGATTAAAACACACCAAAGTATGCTGAAAGTGCTTTCAAAGCCCCAAACTCTTCTCTCTCTCCCCTCCCCCGACAAACCATAAAACAGTGAAAAACTTCACTAAATATCTGGATGAAAATAGTTTTGTAACTTTTGAATGGTGTTCTGTTCATTATTCAAAGGATGCACATGACCATGGAAACTCAGCTCCCTTCCCACCAGTCTGTAGTGCTCCATAAATGGCAGCAAACACTCACAGTAAAAGTTGTGGAAATAAGGTTATTAAATGACATGAAAGCTGGCAGCAGGCAAAAGAATCAGACTATTGAAGACCTGTATTTATTTTAAAGGTAGAACATTCTGTTTGTATGGCTTTTTTATTTGCTGTTTTAAGATCACCATGTTTCCCTTGGTACATTCACAAAGTCCAGCTGTGAATAACAGCAATCATTATATGGGTGTAAATGGTATATTGACTTCATTTTTCTGAGGCTCTAACACACCTTCCTTGTTGGCAGCAGAAACCAATGAATGAGACGTTTTATTAAAACTAGTGCTGGTGGTTATAATCAAAGGTCAATGGTTAGCTCTCACTTTTCAGTCTCAGATTTGTCGAGATGTTTGATCAGGGCACTGCAATGAAATTATTATGACAAAGACTTTGTACTAGGCGGTATCTGCCTGACAAAACTTGAAAGTCTTCACCGCAGTGATGCTGACAGCATGTGAATGCGGAAAGAATGTGCAAGAAATGTTATGTCTTACAGAAACCTTTACTAAGTATCATCTTCCTTTTGTGTTGCGTTTGAAATCATTTCAGTTGCTATTAAGGTACCAGTGAAAAGGTGTTCTATTGATTAAAGGTGGCATTTCCGCCCCCCCTTTTGCATAGTGCACTGTGTGCTTTAAGACAATCTTCGTGGTACTCTTCTGTTCAGTCCCTCTTGCACACAGCAAATTCATTAACATGCAGTGACTGAAGATGGCCCGCTTTTTACATTGGAGTTGTCTTGATATAATGAGCTTCTCTTTAATGTTCAAAAATGTTGCTACTTTTTTTCAAAAAGGGGCTGTTTGTGAATTTCATTAAAATTAACTCTGCCTTCAAAGAACTTTAGCATGGTTCATTTTTCTACAATTAACATTTTTCTGATATATACATAGGAAAAGTGTAAATGTATACATTTATAAAAACGGGTGTCTCTTTCTCCCTCTTGCTTAGAAAGAGAAAAACTGATGTTAATGGATAGATTCTGTATTATAATTGATGCCCCGCGTGGAAAAAGCTGTAAAAAGAACAGATTCCTCCATTCCTTTGTTTTAACAAATCATACAAGACTGGAGAAGAAAATGAACTGAGGATGATAGTTGCAGTCCGGATGAGTATGAAGACATACTCCTGTATGAAGACATGCATTTCATAATAATTCTGGTTTGAGAAGCTGCCTTAAAAAATAATAGAAAATGAAGCAGTTCCAATAGAAAAGATATTCTGCAGAGTTCAACATATTACAGTATTTATTTATATTTTTATGGTGTGTGTGTGTGATGCTTAAGTTGCTGAATTAAGAGCAGGGCAATCTAGATGGCGATCTACTCGCCTATTGGGAGACACGTGGGTGTTTTTTTTGGCCAGTCACTTGTTTTTAAACCTAATCTATCTGGGAGGATAGGAGAAAGTAGGAGAAAGGAACGCTGTGGATATTGTCTTATGCTCTTGAATGAGAGAGGTGATATAAATCAAATACTTTAAGTACATAAGTAAGTTCTACCCCGAGGGCGTGATGGTTCAGTGGTTAAAGACACTGAACTTGTCATCTGGAAAACTGACAGCCCAGGTCTGAAATCTGAATGCCACCTGACAGGGTGAGCTCCTCTTACTTGCCCTCATTCCTTCCCACTTAGCAGTTCGAAAGCATGCAAATGTGAGTAGGTAAATGGGTACCATTTCGGTGGGAAGGTAACATTGGTCTGTGCGCCTCAGTCATTCTGGTCACATAAGCACAGAAGTATCTTTGGACAATGCTGGCCCCCTTGGCTAAGAAACAGAGTTGAACACTGCCCCCTAGAGTGTGATATGACTGCACAGAGAAACTTTTATCTTTACCTTTACCTAAATTCTACCTCAGGAATTGTTCATTCAAGAACAATTTTTTTTGCCTTCTTACCTAGTTTGTGTACCTCCTTTTTAGAGCTAATATAGATAGAATACTGCTAAGCACATGTGCCCCAGTGTTCAAAGTCCATATATCTTTATTGGATTTACTGTAGAAACCTTGGTCCAAGGGAAGCGATTTATGCTACTAAGTAGAATTACTGGAATGATATGCTGCTACCTTATAAAATATAAATTTTGAGAATTTATGAAATTTTGTAAGTTTATGAAATTGAATGGTCAACATTATTAGGATGCATAACTTTAGGAAGTTTGAGAAGTTTGCATTCTCTTAGGTTTTTAGATTCAAACTATAGAGTTGTTTTGTTCTATACAAAGTATAGAAACCATATATTCTTCCTGGTTTCAGATTCTTCTAGTCTTTATATAGTTCTGATGACGCTACCATAATTACTGAAATATGTTTAGAAGCTCTGAAAATAATGAGTGTTTGTGTGTAGAACAAAAGTTGGATTACTTCTGAAGGAAATAATGTATCTTTTTGCCTTGAAATCTTTTAGTTAAATAGGAGTGTTATAGAACAAATGATGGCTATATGTTTTCTATATCTTCCTTTTCACATGACTTGCTAGATTTGAATGGCATCCATGAATTAAATAATATAACCAATAACACAAAGACTGGATAACCAATGCTTAAATTCTTCCTTAACTTATTAAAAACTTAATTAGTCTTCTAAATTTCTTGGCATTTAGTCTCAACTATATGTATACTGTGTATATAACTATCCATATCTGTATCCATATCCATATAGACATACTCATGCATATTTAGGATACTTCTGATTAGGTGTGCACAAGATTTCATACCTTTGATTTACACACACACACACACACACACACACACACACACACACTATGATTAGTTATATTCAGTATTCTAAATTACATTACCTGCCAGACAACAGTGCAACAAGTTCTGTACAAAACTATCATGGTCTGATTGTGAGCCATTTTGTTATTCTTTTTCTCAGTCATTTCAGTTTTACCCACATCTAGGAGAAGCCAACTTACTTTTTTTGCTTAGGAAAACAGACAGAAGATAAATGTAGTAGATAAACATTATGTTTACTGCTTTCCATAGTCACTTTCAGCCTTGCCAATGGCCATTTAAAGGTCTTTTCCCACATTATGTATTGATGCTATAAGGATTCCCTCAGTAGGAAGAGCCCTATTACAATGTGAGTTTGAGAAATTATACTATCAGGAATTTCATTGTGCTTGGATTCTTAACTGCATCTCCTGAGACAAAGGTTTCTCGTGCTTCTTAATACATATCCTGATATTTCCAGAACTATTTTACAAACATCTTCCAACACAGTTCAAGTATACGGTTAGGAAAAAGTGAAATGTTCCATTGAGTATTTATGAGCTCTCATGTATGTTTAAATGATGTTGCAGCTATTAGCAGCATAGACCAAAGCTGTCTTACTGCTGCAACATAGAGCATCTTCAATCAACTGATTGCTGATTAACTTATTCCTGTTTTTTTTTTAAAAATGCTAGTGTCTACAATACTGCAAATACGCATACAGTAAATACTAAAAGAACCACCAAGCAAGTAGAAGGGTCTCTAACATTTTGAGGTATGGCATGCATATTGGAAATTTTTGAAATGTTATGAGTACTTTCACTCAGCCCTCTCTGTGAGCACATGCACCATCGGCTCAGCACAGATTGCTTTACTAGAAATCCAGAGAGACTCAGGGCTTCCCTCCCCATCTCCACATGCGCCTGAGGACATTTCTGACATCACCTGCCCCTCTTCCCACCAGCCCAATGGGTTTACTGTCTGGGGTAAGACGGATGGCTCAAATGCAGTATCGAGTCTTTGGAGAAGGTGAGAGAGGAGAGGAGCTAGGTTGGAGGGGAACATAGCTCACAGCAGGCCATAGAAGGTAGGGGAGGCTGCCGGAAGGTCTGTGGGAGGTGTGGTTGTCAATGGCTGCGGGGTTGCTGATGGCCAAGGGGGGCACCGACAGCTGCAGGGGGTCACGGGGGGGTTGCTGATGGCCATGGAGTGTGCGGGAGAGTTGCCGATGGCCATGGGGGGACACGTGTTGCCATGTTGACACTTTGTGATAAATAAGTGACTTTTGGGTTAGTTTGGGCACTCAGTCTCTAAAAGGTTTGCCACCACTGGTCTATCAAAATATAAATGGTCAGTCACAAAATGTCAATTTCATAAAAATCAAATCCAAGAAATTAAAGACAAATAATTTACCAGATAATACATAGACAAAGGAATCTTAGTTTTATGAGAAAAACTTACTTGTAAACCTGTAATTTTCTCCTTTTAGAAATCCTTTATATAGAAAGGAAAACTGTTAACTGTTATATATTTTCATGACTTTCATTAGAATATTTAGGTTTGTAGCTTGAAAGTTCTTTGCAACGTGTTTAGTGTTTTTTCAAAAATTATGTTTCAACTTCTTAGGCATCATAACATGCATTCAAGATGACCTGTCTTGCAGGAGAAATAAATGAATTAGGGACTATGGACCTTTCAACGAGATAATCAAGCAGGGGCCTCCCCCTCTAATGACTTTCTGTAGATTGATCAAATCTATGCTAAATGATGTTTCCTTGGTTTAAATTGTGGTAGATAAAATGTTCTTGATTGTTATGCTTCTTTTAACATTTTAAAGGATGCTTTATGTACAGCCACCATGTAGTTTTTAGCTTATGCTGCTCTCCAACTTGAACAGCTATTGAGAAAAGGCAGGAAGTAAATGTGTTAAACAACTTGGGACAATCATAGTGAAATTTGACTGCCAAGTGTCATACAGGAAAAAATAATCATGTTCAAACTTCTTACATTCACATTAGTTTAGGTAATTATGATTAAAGTGAGTAGTCTCTACTAAATGAAAAAAAAGGAATGAAAGACGAGTCAACAGCTGTGGTTGCTCTTCACATATAATTGGTAATATTGGGTCTTTTCCCACTGCTGAACTAAAGTAGTATCTGCCCATCTTTGATTAGATAGCAAACACTAGTGGCAAAAAATTGGCTGCCTCCATTCCAATCTCTCTCCTGACTCTGTTGTGTCTGTTTTGAAGCATTGAAGAACAGTGCTGTCTTGATGTATGAGCCTGCTACCATGTTTCCCTGAAAATAAGACATCCTCTGAAAATAAGACCTACTTACATTTTTGCCTCTCGCTGAAATATAAGGCATCTCCTAAAAATAAGACCTAGTGCTCCTTTGGGAGCAAAAATTAATATAAGAGAGTGTCTTATTTTCGGGGAAACACGGTAAATGCTCCATATGGTGCCACAAGTGCGCTTGGAAATGAAGTATTGAATTTGACCCTTGAAAACTTCATGGACACACCAAATTATCATCTTGGCAACACCATGAAATCAATTTGCTATTGCTTCTTCCAGGATTTTTAATTTTCCAGTCTAGGTTACGTAGAAATCTTTCTATGCAAGGAAACTCATTAATCTTGTAATTAGTTTGCATTTTAAGTTGTTTTGTGCATTGTATTCAGGTGGAAAGGGAGGACAAGAATTAAGATTATCCCTGTAAAGTCTTCTGGTCAATCTTTGATTCTGCAACTTAATTAATATTGAGAATTGATTCTTAAAATATGTAATCCTTTTTCAAACCAGGTATAGACTACTTAATAGCAGGACAAGAAGATGCACGGACAAACAGACTCCTTGTGAATATGAACAGTCTGGTGAAGCCCTGGAAAGCTCACTGGGGAAAGTTTGTTGCAGATATATTACGAACTGGATGCAAATAATGTATTTTTTTCCAAATCAGGGCACAAATTTGTACACATTAATAATATGTCGGTGAAAAGCCTAGTTAGTTCTTTAATGGTTAATCATAACTTTTATAATTAAGGAGAATTTAAAAGCAAACTCTTTCCTCTATTTCATTAAGTGCTTTAGGCAGGAATCTTCTTCCAGGACTTCTTTTTCTCAAGACAACAATCTTCCCTCTCTTTCACACATTATTTAAAAAAGTAAAGACTGCTAAATTAACCGCATGTACTTAGGCTCACAGCCTGGCATATAGCCTTCTTTATGATTACAGTATAGAGCTTTCAAACTCACCAATATATCTACCTGTAAACGGAGACCAAGATTACATTATGCTATTGATGAATAGTCATTACAAGCAGAAAACTAGAACTCCTGCACTATTTATTTTTCTGGATCTGGATTGATTTTTTACAACAACTATGAAGGAAGAGCAAAAGTTTGCAAAGTTACAGGGCTACAAAGCGTCATTGGTTGGCCTGTCACTTGAGCCTGGCTTATATTTGAGAGGCCTGCTTAAAAAGCTGTTATTTTAAGGTACCTTTCATATCTTTCGGGTTCTATGTCTATGTGTTCTATTTGAATTTGCACCGGAATTGAAAAGATATTGTACATGTAAAATGTCTTTGTGTCTACTTCATCAGAGAAGCAAACAGCAAAGTTATTGGAAATCTGGAAGGCAGCCTGAACAGTCTTCAAGCTATAGGGATTCTGGGAAGTGGGGGTTGCTGTTCCTGCTTTAGGTGTCCCCCCTAAACTTTCTGACAAAATTCACGGTAAATGAAGATGACTGACAATAAAAATAGCTGACTGTCTAAAACTTGATTACCACCAGATTCCAAAGATGTGTTTTCTATAGTGTTCTCCCCACAACGCAAGAGTCCAGCAAGTTCTGGTTTTCAAGTTGATCCCACTTGCTCTCACCAACAGCTTTCTCCTGTATTTCCCTGTATTTAGCATCCATTGCAACAAAACAATTTCAGAAAGACCATTGCTATGAAGGACTTTAGGAGCCTACCAAGTTCGCTTAGGAGAACGAATGAGGCAAGAACTCAGTTTTGTACATCAACGGAGGTATTGGAATTTGCTTTGGGGATAGCAGATTTGCTACTGCATTGCATTTAAGACATGCCACATTGGTCATGATTGCCTCTTGAAATCAGACACATCGTCCTTTTTTGTTTCCTAAGTTAATTTGATTTTCAATTTCCTCTGTGCTCATTTCACCTAAAATGCTCCATATTACCATTTTCTAACTTCTTCATGCTGCATGGGTATTCAAGACAAATAATAAAGATATTTATTATTCACTACTAGCCAAAGTTCTTCTAACCAAGCCGCACTCCAAGGCAGGTACAGATGGATACAACACCAACTTTGCTCTCCTTTGCTCAAGTAGAGATCGTCAGAAAAGTACACAATCTGGGCTGAAGAAGAATGAGTGACTCCCTAGCTCCCTAGCAATAATTTGTACTTCATTAATGTTATATAGCATGCAAAACATAGTTGCGGTTTGAAATATTAGATACCGATGTTGAGTAAAGAAATCTTTTATTCTAAGACAGCTGTTTAACCCAGACATTTCCATTTAACTTGTGCTGGAGTATGATTGATGTATGTTGTTTATACCTCTTCTTGTTCTAGATTATGGAATTTCTGTTGAAAGGCACTAAAGTGTTTGCACTAAAAAATAATATCTCCTGAAATATGGGCAACAGGTTAAGGGAAGATAAAGATTAATTTTGAATATATGATTAATGTCCTTTACTTAAGCTTTGGCGAAGGCATTATAAATCTTACTGCCCTTTTAATGTAGAATCTGTTATGCATGTTGGTTAATTTATGGACACAGGGCTTTTATTTAGCTCATCACAGTTTCAATTAAAATGCTAAAATCATTTTGGACACACTGTAAACTACATGTTTATATTATACTGTCTGCGTTTTTTCATATTTTGTCTGATGAGTGTTCTGTCAGATAAAGACCTAGATGGTCTATTGCTAAACGAAAGGGATTTCATTTATATGAAACATTTTGTTAGAAGCTCTCCTCGTAAGTGAAAAGGCAATTCAAATGTCCAAAATTTAAATGAAGTGACTAAAAGGGAAAAACAGTAGAATAGGATATGAAGAAAAAGAACAGCAACAGAAGCGGGAACCAGAGAATAGTGTTTGCTCCATTTTTCACAGCATATTTTGTACAAAATACTTTGTAGGTTTTCAAATAATTGCTTTGGGGCATGAACAGTGTGGTTTGGAACTAGGGAGTCCCAGGTTCAAATTCCCACCTATTCAGAGAACTCGCTGAGTGACCTTAATTCCCCCTTAGAATAATCTACTTCACAGAATTGTTGTGAGGATAAAACTGGGGGAGACCCTCATGCATACTAATTTGAATGCCCTCCCCCAAACCAAAATATGCAATTAGGTACAGGGAACGAAAACAAAACTACGACTAGACTAAGTATATGATCTTGAGATATAGTTGGGGTATATCACATTTAGATAAGTGATACTGATGTTAATCTGGTGACAATAACTTTCTATAAAGGTAAGTAAGAGTTTGCAACAGGAATGTGTGACTTATTTCCTGCAGTGATTTCAGCTGAACTCGCCTTAAGCAAATTTAGTCTGCTAGTTTTCAAATGCAGACCTAGCAGGGATGCCTTTTAGATCCTAGGGCAGCCCTGTGAGAATCCTAGGGTGAAGAGACGTATCTTAAGACTCCCGTTGTAATTCCTGACAGCATTACGCAAAAGCGGTTTCCAATAGCATTCTTGCCAGTGATGTCTTATTAACCAGATGCTACAAAATTAGTTATATAATAACTCTTTAAACACAAGGGGGAGGCACCAGCTTCTGGAAGTCAGCCACTGATTTTCCCTTTGACCTGGCCTGGTTAAATCCTATTCACAAATGCACTCTCATCTGATTCCTCAGGAACTGCTCTCCATGGATAGCTGCTTTGACATCTGTTTCACTGACACTGTATGTAGGCTGAAGAAGGTTTTTTGACACTTTTTCTGAAAGGGTCAAACTGGTGCTTACATTTTACTTCAGGACATGAAAAATGCATGGCAGATATCAGACAACTTCCTTTAAGGCAAGCAAGGAAATACTTATTGAAATTAAGAATGGACTTACATTTCTTGCTTTTCCTAACTTGGGATAGGCTTTACTTTTCCCCCCTGTCTTTTTTAAAACGGAAACATCACATATATTCTGACCCGGTCATAAAAACAGAACACAAATTAATCAAAGTCAGCAAATGCATGGAGTGTGTAGGGTTGTGTGCTTCTGTTCAAAGATAATTTCGTGCAGTAGAGGCATTCATGAGACGAGAAAACAGTGTCTACCAAATCTCACTTGACCCTACATTTATTAAATGCCCTCTGGGCTTGAGTACCCACATTTTGTCAGGTACAGGGTATCAGACCAAAGAAAGTCAGTGAAATCACCTCTTTCCTTTCCATCCACATCCATATCTGTTTGGTCAAGTCCTTCCTTGAACAAAAGAATAAAATCTCAAGGATTTACACTTATTATACTCCTGCAATATTTTGCAGCAGAAAACCTACTTTTACGGATAATTTAATGACCAGGGCTATATAAGACACGTATGCGGAAAACTTTAGGGTTAAACTACATGATTGGCTAAGTTGGTTTAACACAAAGAACATCTATCCATTGATGATTCCATAGCCACTGTGTCCCAGAATTCAGACACAGGAGGCCAGAATTTTCCTCAGATGAGAAGGCTCCAAGTAGTCCTCATTTAAAGACCCCGATTGAGGCTGGACTTTCCATTGCTAAGCAAAATGGATGGGGAGGAAGCAGGTTAGAACTGAGGTCAGAGATCATGAGAGGTGATGCAGATGGCTTGCACAGCCCTGACAGTTGTCCCCTCTTGGGAAGAAGACAGCAAACATCATTTGGGATGGCAAGGGTAGATAGTAAAGTACAAGGTGGCCAAAAGGGTAGCGGTGAGGGGAGATAAGTGGGTGGGGGGAGCTGAAGTGCACACTGTGGTCAGAAATGTGTCAGTTGTCAAGTGCCCACATTTTGATCACTTGACCAATGGGGGTGGGGAGGCGCTGCTATGGTCTTAACTTTAAACTTCAAATGGTCACTGAATTAATGGTCATTAAGTGAGGAATGCCAGTATGCCAATTTGAACAAATCAAAGTAGCCTGTCACAAGAAACAGTCATTAGCATTAAGACAAGACACAGGGACTTCAATGTAAAGTAAAAGGAATTCACTTTTAATATATAGTCAAATCACAATATCTTTGCAGAGGTTTGTTACCCCAGGTAACATTGCAATTATCCTATTAAGGTCAGCAACCTGCTAGGAAAGGGGTTTGAACAAAGGCAACCTCGCAAAACAGGGATTATTAGGAACAGTAAGGGTCACAGTGACCAAAGTTTTTCTCTGTCAGCACAGTTACAGCAAGGCCTGATCAAGGTTTATTTTAAAATGGGAAATCAATATACTAACATTAATTTTCAATTTGAAATTAATTATATATATGCAAACTTCCTGTGTCATCAGGCACATAAAACTGGCTGAAAAATTTACTCAGATTTCTGAATATTTCTGGTATTCTGAGAAATTTGTATTAATTTTCATCTTATAAAATCTTGAAAACAGCCAACAACTGAAATTTTGTTGATCCAGTATCCTTGCTGGGAGTTTTCCCAAAAGAGCATTGACCAACTCTGTTCTTCAAGCCAACCTATACACTGAACATGACTGGAAAAAAAAAGTGATAAAGCACAGGTGGTGTCTACATTTCTTCTGTACTGAATCTACTGCAACATTTCTTTGCTAAAACCATAGGGCTGAAGTTTCTTCTTCACAGTGAGTTCACATGATACAGTGTACAGAAGTGCATTCCTTGTGGGATCATAGAGGTGGAAAGAGAAAGAAAGGGGAGAAGATACTCTGTCTGAATGTCTCTGAATATGGAAAGGAGACCACAGCCTCCATGATCTTTCATTAGCTAGATCCATCCTTTTCTTTCCCCGTTGAAGGAGTAGTTTCTAAATCTTTGCTTTGATTATCTTCATCATCTTCATCTTCATCATCATCATCTTCTTGAGGATAAAGATCTGGGTATTTCTGCATACATTCTTGCATTGCACGAAACTGGTCCACACAATCTGATCCCTTAATTTCTTCCTTGCTATAATGAAAACAGGAAAATGCTGACTTGAATTGTTCCCCACAAGGACCACTAGCCATTCCACCAAGGCATGGGCAATTCCAGTTGATATCTCCATTAGGCAATATCAAACCTAAGAGGAAAGGGGAAAAAGTGAGTAAATTACAAAACTATTTTATATTGGGACTTATATAATGGCTGAATTCATGCACAGCACAACAGAAATTCCTTAACTATATTCAGAGGCAAAGTTTAGTCAATACAGTTAAGTCAAGTCAAAATTAATTCCAGTGGCTGAGTTGAAATGTTTATTAATTTCAGGTTTTATAAGCTGCTGCAATCTGCAGACATGCTTATCATACTCTGAACCAGACAAATTAACATTTTACTGAGCATTATGTGTGATTCAGGTCATCAAGCTTCATAGTCTGTAGGAATCTAAGTGATAAAATTCTACGTTTTGGAATAACATCAACACATTTGGTGATGAACGTACTTTTGATCTTGATATAATGAACACCTGGTTGATTATATCAAAAAACTGTACAACCCGGAGTTAGTTCATTTTTTCCAGGTTGCTGATGTATCACAGACCAACCACAGAAGCACAGACAGGTGGGCCTTATTATCCTTTTTTTTGTACAGTGCTTGAAAAATACAAACTTTCTTTTTTGTTTAGTATATCTTCAGTTATTGGCAAGCTTTTTGTGTACTTTATGCATCTGCAGAATGGCAGACAGATTTTTGCACATGACATGCATAAAGTATGTTTTGCAATTTTGTTATCTATGGTTGTTTGGCTACAAAAGAATTCTCATAAATAACAAGGGCTGCCTGTGACACACGTCTTTTAAAGGATTGGGCAGGATGGGGCCACAGACGGCTACCAATAGCATCCTGCTTGTGTCTGTGGCTTGCTAAAGAATTGGAGGCTCATAACATAAAGGCTTAAAATATTACATCTTACCTAGCTTGTTCCCAAAAAGGTACCATGTAAGATTAGATATTATTAATCATTCATTAAGACTGATTATTATGTTGGTTGCATTTGTTAATTACTGAATACTCATTTGATTTTAATCACGATTCTGAAGTGCTAAATTTACACAAGTACTTACAATTTATACTTGTACTTGCAATACTAACCTAACATTACTTCAAAACCTTTATTCAATTTTATACAGCTTGTAAATTACTTCTGTCTTTCCTCCTTTATTTCTTTTTCTGATATGTTATCAGTGTGCTTTCAAGTGTCAAGTTAAATAAAAAATTTCCATATTAGTTAAATATTAAGATTGCATGAAGATAATAGTAACATTTTTCAAATAATATTCACATATTAACAAACTCCAAGGAATGTTTCTTTCAGTAAGCACTTTTGTTTATCTTTGTAAAGTTCTGTATTAACTTACTTTGTTCTTATATGATTAAAAAATAAAATCTACATGAACAAAAACCCAGCTCATTCAAAAACCCATTTCTCTTGATCTCTAATTTTTGTACAGATTTTTTTCTAATTGGCATATTTTATAGATACGGCCATTGAAGGGGCACATCACAACTAAAGGAAAATGATCACTAGTTCTGGATTGCTCAGTGGCTGCACATTGGTACATAAAGTTAGCTTTTCAAACAGTGCAAACCCCCCAAAAATCCTCAGCTACCATTTGCAAAAAGTCAAATAGTAACAAACAGAAAATCTACTTGACTTTCTTATGTACTAACTGGGGTGAGGACCCAGATGGTTCATAAGAGCAATGATGCCCCAGGAAAGCTGAAAATTGGTTGGTATAGTCACTTGTGACACACAGCTGCAAAGTAGATTTATGGGATTAATTTGGTTTCCATTTCTATAAAGCCATTTGGCTCTTCTATTTGGAAACAAGGAATTGCTTCTTACAAAATTTCATTCAACTTTTCATGTTGATTTTCCTCTGGACAGACCTGCTTTTCACTAAGGCAAATAGAAGGGCGGGGAGGGAAGTCTCATTCATTCTTTGTGTTTATGTGTGCATTCATGGCCAATAAGCAATTTTGCTTCAAACCTTTAGAAGCCGTGGCAGGAGTCACAAAGCAGAGATCATTTCTATCCATTCTAAGTACTCAGTCCTGGCTCCTGGCCAGCAACACAGCCTGTCTGAAATTAGAAAGGCTGAAAGATGGATTTCTGCACATCCTTTGGCTATAATATACAGATGGCACTTAAGGTCTAAGAGCTGGAGGAAAGGGACTAGCAATTTCTTTTCATCTCAAGAAGGGTGCAAGGTTAACTTCAATCACATCAAGGCTGAATGTCATTTTCAGTGTCTTACTATGAAGTATATTGGCTAGCATGCTCTAAGAATGGCTGCTTCCAATTATATAACTGAAACTACGTTTCTGCCTAAACATCTTTCCCAATACTTTATATCATTTTGATGTACCTTCCTGATGTTGTACCCCTTGCAATAACTTCATTTAGTAGGTAACACCTCAAACGTATTGTTTCATGTGACAATGTTTTGATCATTAATGAATCAGAAATAGAGCTCAGGATAAAAAATAACAAAATGCAAAAATAATGAAAACATTAAACAAATGTACAGAGGAAATAAAACTGAGCAATATAATAAAAACAATCATTGAAAAGATTTATATTCTGCTCCAAAATATGCCACAGTTTACACATGCACAAAATAGGAAATGTATTTTATTAAGAGTTCCAAACAAAACAGTCCCACTTTAAATATTGTCTGTCTGAGCAGACTCTACTGTCTTCTGTCAAAACACATTTGAAGTGTTTTGTTCTCTCATTAAAGCAAAACCCTTGGAACATAACTATGTTTTATTTCAACCCTGAAACACTTAAACACTCACATTGAAATATCCCATTTTAAGTTTGTTTTCTTCAGCTGCAAAACTCTCAAAACACAATCACCTAAATCTCTGTTCAGAACCAAAATAAAACAGAGTGCTCTGTTTCAACCTCAAAATGAAACTCCTGGAAAATACCTTTTTTCACTCAAAATGGCCATTTTGGGCTCAAAATGTTCTGCTCATCTCTCTTACAACCTCTTTTTTATGCCTGCTAAGGTCCTAAGCATGAGTTGGATTAAATGCAATATAAAGGCCTTGTTAGTTCTATAGCATAAGAAAAAAAAGGCCTTTTTCACTATTCTAATACTGCTTTTATAAAACTTAGATTAATGTCCTCAAAAGGCATAGGAGTCTCAATTGGCCTACCCAGGTTCTCCAATGTGGCCCACAATTTGAGTACTAAGTTCCATCTTGCTAAGGCAATTTTGACACTTGATGAAGGGTATCAAACTGAACAGCTGGAAGGTAGCAGGAATGAAGCTTAAAAATTATTAAGTTACAATCCGTACTGAGAGTTTGGTTAAAGTTATTGTTCCCTAGCTGTATTATAAGCTCAGCTTTTAATATTTATGCAATATCATACATTATTCATCCTATAAGTGTTTGAAAGTAGATATTGATGAAAGCTAAAAAAAATAGTCTGTAACAAAAGGTCTAAAAATGTTAACTATTCCAATGGAGTAGCTGGATGGGAATCTTCAAATTCAACAAACAGGTAGTCTTTGATTTACAAACACATCTGTGCCTAGAATTAATTTGATTGATTGATTGATTGATTGATTAATTGGTGACCCTGGGTGGCTTAAAACCTTTAAAAATCCCTGACTTGATTTTACAGCCATTTTTACAATGGTTGTAAAGTGAGTCACCATGGTCGTTAAATCCAGCATATCCAATGGATGGGTTTTGTTGTTTTCTACCAGAAAATGGCAAAAAAATTATCACAAACTGTGGCAATGTGAGTGTGGGATCCTGCAATAAGTTGTAAATACGAATGTCCAAAACATGGTCATGTGACTACGGGGGGGAGGGGCAGTGTTTTATGATAATCCAAAGTGTCTTATATGCCCCCAAATGCCCTTTCTGAGGCCATCATAACTTTGAACAGCCATTAAGTGACCAGTCCTTAAGTGAGAACTACCTGTACTACTTTAAACTTTATTACTGGAGGTCCCATAAAATGGGCTATCTGAGAGACGGCTTTTTTCTATGGTGATATCCAAACTTCTTCTTAAGCCATTGTTTTCATACACTCAATCTTCTTGTGTTTGTGAAATCCCTTCTCTTCTCGAGTCTTTTAACTGGTTTCTTATCTTTTGTATTGCTTTTAGGCTGCTTTTAGTGGTTAAAGATGCTGAGCTTGTCACATGGAAAGCTGATAGCCCAGGTTTGAGACCTGAGCACAGAGCAATGGGGCAAGCTGCCATTACCCAGTTTCTGTCCACCTAGCAGCTTGGTGCCAATGCGAATAGATAAAATAGTACCACTTTGGTGGGAAGGTAATAGCGTTTCACATACCTCGGCATAGAGTCACGCTGGCCATGTGACCATGGAGGTGTCTTTGGACAACCCTGACTCTCTCAGTTAAGAAACAGAGATGAGCACTCCCCCCTAGAGTCAGATACGACTAGACAGGAGAAACCTTTACCATCGTTTTCAATTCAGGTTTTTATCTTTGTACTTTTGTAAAACTCAAAGCCGCTAAAACAGACATGCCTTCAGATATAGTTAAGGAAAAACTGGTATTCGGTATTAATTCAAATGAATTATTTTCTAGGCTTTTTAAGTTTGAAATATCTGATTTAATTCAGGATATTGCGTCTACTTACTAAAGTCAGGAATGTCATATAATCCTTTTCAATAATGTACACCCTACATTATACCAATTTACAAGTTTTAATATATAAGCTGCTTTGCTCTGGACAATATATAAAAGTAATGGGTGTCCATTACCAGCAGAATCCACGTGACTGAGGTTTATGCTGAGAAATAAGGTTCAAACAGGATCTTATCTAGAAGACAGCCAACACAGCTGCGTTTGAACTATCAGAGTGAGCAAATGCTGCCCTCTACAGAGAACCCTGGAATATATTTTTTACTTACTATTTGAAATAATACTTGTATGCCACCTGACTCTGAATGACTCAATTAAAAATGACTTTTGCAAATTAGATTATAGAACATGTTAAACATACCTAAGTATGTTTCCCACTTAATTGATAAAACATTTTTTTCTTTTCTTTGTAAAATGCAAAATGACCATCTGCGTGCTTTTCTTTAATAATGCTAGACAGAGGCTCTCCAACTTTGCCCTAATGAATATTCTCCATACATCAAAAGTGTTTACTTCTACCTTATTCCAGGTTAATGAGGATGATGAAAAAGGATAAGATTTATTTTATATCTCTAGACTCAACCACAACCAGAATGCCCTTTTTGAATAAAATGTGAATAAATTGGAAAAAACGGTAATAGGTTTAGCAAACAAGTGTATGTATATAAGCGAAAACTCTTTCTGAAGCTGAAACATAGGTTACTGCTATACCTCAATACACTCGAAGTCATTTTTATTGCAAACTAAGAAAACTGTTATACTCAATATCATTCACAATATTTGCATATTAACATGGAGAAGTTAAAATACCAAAGATATTATTCTGTATAGTCAAGAGGGGTTATTTAGATTATATCTTAGTTTTGAAAGGTGATTTAATAATTGCCTGTTATTTTTTGTATAATAGAGAAGTGTAATACAGGTACTCTTTTGAGTTATAGGCATTTGTTCAGTGGCCATCTGAAATTACAACAGTGCTGAACACAAGGACTTACAACTGACACTTGAAATTGTTGTTGTTACAGCACAGCACAGTATCCCTGTGGTCACGTGAACACAATTCAGCTATTCTGCATTCTGGCAACAAGATCCCATTTATGACTAGATGCAGCATCCTGCAGTCACATGATCATTTGTGAGCTTTCCTGCTGGCTTTCCCAAGCAAAATCAATGGATAAGTTTGTTCCTTCGCACAAACTTCCATACCTTCTGTCCTTCGCCTCTCTGTGATCGCTCACATACCCTTACACACTTTCTTTGTCCTCCCTGCAATGGCACCTAACGACACATGTACTCTGTGCTTTCTCCCTGGCCTCCTTGTGATCACACATGTATCATGTTCCCTTTTTCCTTGGCCACCTTGAGACTGCACACATGGACCCTTGCATCTTTTTTGTTTGACCTCACCACGATCACACATACACAACCAGGACCGCCTGGATTATCATCACTAAGCAATGTGGTCAAGTGTAAATCCCAACATTATTCAATAAAACACAAAACACGTCATTTACATTCCACTGACCATGATCTTCATAAGGATCATTGGGATCCCCCAAAACAAAGAAAAGATAAAAAGGTAACTTAACAGACTTCCTTTA
>JANHFO010001247.1:106657-123198 GCA_032468095.1 Pareas carinatus | reverse complement strand
TATTATTATTATTATTATTATTATTATTATTATTATTATTATTATTATTATTATTATTATTATTATTATTATGACAAACCAGAACTAAGACAATGTGAGAATCTTAGATTTAAAAACTCCACTGGAATATTTTTGTTGCCCAACTTTTTTTTTTCTTTTTTCAGGTTGGAGATCTTCGTGTTTCATTCTTTTATGCAGGGTTGAGTGAAGACTTCTCACACAAGGGTCTACCAGATATGGTAAATGTTCCATATCTCTTCAAGACCTTCTCATGTAACTAGATAAAACTCTCCAATGTTATATGCAAATTTCTTTAATTTCTCACTTCTGCCCCATTTCAGGTGACCATAATTGCTCGTCAGCAACAAGATCACTTGGTTCCATATCAAACTAAATCTGGGGATGTCTTAAATATTCTCTATCCTGGAGAACTCACAGCTGAGGTAAGTGTTACAGATCAGTCAAGGGGGAATAGGGCCGAGTTATACATGTTCTGTTTGCTTAAATAATGGATGGGAGAACATCCTCTTGAATGATTGCTTTATGCATTTCAGAGGTAAAGATCATCATTACAAACAAAATAACCCTGATTCAATTTCTGACAGATTTAGCTCCTGATAGTGAGACTCCTATCTGAAAACCTAAATGGATAACCTAAATTGGCAATCCTAGTAGGCAGAATTGAGCTTAAGTAAGTGGACCTGTGTGAGTTAACTTCCTGTAAAGCTTTCCTCCAGGTCTACTGTTGGAATTTGATCTTGATCAATGTAGATGTTTCATTTGCAAGCATTTCTCCAGCTCAAAAACAAATGCATAACTTTGCTCTGTCATATTTTCCTGCAAAAAATTCTGTAAGTTAGTAGTGTGGATCAGTTTGTAGAGATATCATTTTGATGGATTAAAAAATATTTTCAGTCTCTGCAGAAAAAAAAGTAATGCTTATACAGTAGACAATGAAAAGAGGAAAATTAGTTATGTTCTAAGTAAATATTTTTCTTAAAATTCTATCTACACCTCTTTTGCCCGTACCTCATTCTTCCATCCATCTTACCCTGTCTTAAAAATGTTGATCTGAAGTTCAGTTGCAGTTGAAAAATCACCATAAATGATGATGATGCCACGAGAACAAAATGGACAATATTTCTTCAGTTTTCAACTAATCAAATTAGTTAGTTTTAAATATGGTTGTCAAAAACGTTTCAAATTATAACCTAGGGCTGTTCAGGTAAATTTGAAATCAGCATTCATCTTAGAATATGATAGCAGATTATGGAGGGGAAGGAAATAGGCTCAGGCCAATAATGTTAGATTAAGCCTTGGCACTGTGTCCAATTGAATTGTGTATCCTGCTGATCAAAAGAGCATAATTGAATGCTGATAAGATACCAAGTATGTGACTGGAAGTGCTAACTAAATATCAATCAATCATTATAGGAAGTATTTCAGAAAGAACACGAGAGTAACAGCATGAAGACCTGGGGTCTACGTGCAGCTGGATGGTTGTCTATGTTTTTAGGCATCAGCCTTATGACGAGAATTATTTATACTCTGGGTAAGTGTAGCTACTATCTCCCTAGTTTGATTTGTAAATAAAGCATTAATGATAAAGAATATTAATTATTACTGTGAGGCTGAATATTATTCCTGGGCTCAAATGTTGATTGAGGAAAGTTTTTCCTTTCTCATGCTTGTATTAAATAAATGAGTCCCAGGGATAGAATCAAAGAGGGTATTTCGGTAATCTCAATTCCCTAGTTTAGATAACTCACAGGAATGGAAGGAAGGCAATTAGTTATTTCAGCAATCTGTTACAGTAAAGATGTATTTATATAAGCTATGAAAATAAACTAATCAAAGCTAATTAAAGCCTGTGGTTAAGGTGAAAATTGAATACTTATACTATTCTTTATTGTTGAGTGTTGAAAATTTATGTAGGCAAAAGTCTTGAGATTTTTTTCCCTTTCCTTTAATGCAGAGGTTTTCAACCTGGGATCCATGGCCCCCTTGGAGTCTCTGGTAAATTGCCGGAGGGTTCACAGACAGGTCAAGAAAAATTTGGAAAAAGTAATATACATGAAGTGTTGATTAGTAATTAGTTGAATTTGTGGGAATGGGGTCTGCCATGTAGCAACAACATGTTTTGGAGTCCGCAACTTGAAAAAGGTTGAAAACCTCTGCCTTAATGGTCCATAGTCTGTACGGATGAAGATTTCAGTAGAATCAGTAGGCATTAGATTTAAATCAGATTTAGTTTGCAAGTATTTTATAAGCTTTCCAATGGGATGAATATTTACTTACTTAATTAATTTTTTATTTTTCTTCATTACAGTGGATTGGTTTCCAGTTGTCCGGGATCTGGTTAACATTGGTTTGAAAGCATTTGCCTTTTGTTTAGCCACTTCTCTCTCATTGCTGACCATTTCAGTGGGCTGGCTCTTCTATCGGCCCTTCTGGGCAATATTGACTGCTTTGTTGGCTGTAGTTCCCATTTTGATTGCAAGATCTCGGGTTCCACCAAAGAAACAGCAGTGACATCATGGAGGAAGTGCCTTCTTTGTACCCACATTTCTTTGGAAACTTCATATATTCAGCGCTTTTATCATATTTGAAGCAAGTACCAACATGGATATTTTTGCTCAAAACAGAACACTTCTTCATATTGCAGTACAGAAAATGCAACATCAGTGTGTTCTATAATGATTTTAGAGATGCTACTTTCATTATGCAATTCAGGGGTAAGGAACTAAGCATGAATTATAGCTCCAGGAGCCCGATAGCATGGTCATTGGTGTCAGGGGTATTAAGATCCATATATATTTAGACCAGGTCTGCACGGCTGGTAGAAGACCAGATAGATAAATTTAAAATAACTGTAGGCTACCTATAGCAATAGCATTTAGACTTACATACCGCTCCATAGTGCTACACAGCATCTCTGAGCGGTTTACAAATGTCAGCATATTTACCCCCAACCATCTGGCTCATTTTACTGACCTCAGAAGGATGGAAGGCTGAGTCAACCTTGAGTCCCATCAGGCTCGAACTCTTGACTGTGGGCAGAGTTGGCTCACAAAATTACATTCTAACCATTGTGCCACCAAGACTCGAAAGGAATCTGTGATGTGCCAGTCAGCTGTTTGGTGGCAGCATTGGAAGTGGCAGTGAGGCCTGCAGGTGCTGGGTGGCAGTGAATTTATTGACTTTAAAAAGTGCTGGAATGTGGCATGAGGCTGCTTGGCTGGTCAGATGTTATGCAGGCCTGATCTAGACGTTGGCAGGTTTTATATCCAGTGGAATCAAATAAAAATATGCAACTGTCCCAATTTTTGAAAATAGAAAGTTGAGTGAAATGTAACAAGGCTAAGCAAATTACGGTAGGTTTCCTAGGCAACCTTCATGGAGAATAGATATATGGACTCAATGGGGACTATATGAGGTTTTGAAGGGAGTGGGTAAATCATTATATTAATCTCCCTAATTCTTGTCTATAACTTTATTATAGTTTTTACTGCATGCAACTTTTTGAAGTTTTTGTCGTATTTCACTTGTGTTCATTGTTGTTCTTACTATCCTGTGTAAATTCTCACATAGGTAACTTACCTTACCTGGAACATCTTGAATTATACATGGATCAAAGTATTTTACACCACTCTAGTATTGCTATGATGCTGTTTTTTCTATAACTATATTCAGCATTATTCTATGTTGCTGTTGATTTATTCTTATCCCATGCATATTTAGTTTTTCAAGAAGTTAAATAATTTATGATCTCAGGTGAGTTTTTTTAACCTGTGACTTGTGAATTGTTTCCTGAACCAACTCAGTAATTTACTGGTGGTTTCATGAATAATTATGATTTTTTAAGACAAAGCCAAAGATATAAACAGAGACAAGAGAATTTCTGCTGTTCATATACCTTGCTCCATGGGCAAATGCAACACTTTAGAATTGGGTTCTTTAAATCTGTACAACAGTGTTTAACTTTGTTGATTTTGTACAGACAAAAGACATTACCTGCTTTGTATGTAGTATTAAGCTAAAATGATTAACTTCACACATTATGAAAGCAAATGAATTTCTTTAAACTTAGGGCTGAAAAAATATGTGAACAACTATTCATAACCCAGAATAGGCTTTGGTGGACTTTTTTAAATATAGCTCCATTCCCGTTTTTTTGGATTCAGAACTTTAAATTGTGCATGCAGTCTTCAATTGTGGCTATTTTATAGAGATGCTACTTTAATTTGTAATCCAAACTCTAAAGCAGTCAAAAAGTCAATGTATACCTCATTGCAAACCATTATTGCCAACAAGATGATCCAAAAACATGGATTATGTGGAAATCCTTTATATGGATGCAATTTTCCAATATAGATGGGCTTTAAAATTATTTAAAATAATTTTCAGTATTATTCTCAGCTCATTATTAGAGATACATTGAATTAGCCTAAAAGCAATAACTAAGCCAAAGCTGTAGAAGTAAATAAAAATGTATTGGCACCATCCTGGATCTTTCCTCTTCTTGAATTTAAGATTCTAAACAGTTTTGGATTCATAGGTCTGGTGCTATCTAATGTTATTTCATTAAAGTCCAGCTACAATTTGTTATTTATCATTTTGTCGTCAGTTGTATCACTAGTGTATAATGAAGCATGGTGGCTGCTGCCAACCAAAATCTAAGTTTATATTCTTTATTTTTAGAATATCATTTGCAAAAGTTTCTATGGATGGAAATGCCTCTTTCTATTTTATGAATAAAAGTTTAAGAAAAATATATGCTTTGCCTATGTGTTTTGAAATCACAGTTCACTATTAAAGGTAAGACTAAAGAATTGGAAGGTGCCATTTAGATCAAGTACAAGTCCGTGTTTGGTATAGGAATCCAGAATAAGTATCCCAAACAGATAACTGTCTAGCCTGTTTCAACACATCCAGCAAAGGAACATCTGCTTACTGTTAGGAAGCTATTTTTTAGCATTCAGTTGGAATCAGTTTTCCTCTAACTTGGAATCAGTTATTCTATATCCTATACTCAAGAACAAGACCATCCTGCATGGAACATCCTTTTACATTTTTGAAGAGCGCAATAATTTCTCTCTTCATTCATCGTTTATCTTACAAATTCCCACCTCTTGATGTCTGTTCATAGGACTGTTTCTAATTTTTTAGTCTTCTCTGTTCCTCCTCCATTGTGAATCCTTCAGATGTGATACCTAGAATTGGACAAAGTACTTGAGGCAGAGGCCTAACTAAAGGGTAAGATTCCTGTATTTTTCAGATTATTTTTTAGAAAAGATCCAGCCTATATTTAGAACATTTTAATAATTTAAAACATCCCTTGCCAGACCTCTAACCCATCCAACCTGAAATCAGTACTGCCAACAAGAATATTGTTGCTTATAAGGCAATACTTGGAAAGCTTTTCAACTTTCTCATAGTTTGACCCAAAGTATAACAAGCTAATTCCAGAGTAAATTTCACAACCTCTGGGACTGTCAAAATGCTTTTAAGGTGAATAGAGATTCTGAAGGGAAAAACAGTAAAAATGTTGAGATCTTAATATTATTTCAACAATTAAAAAAACCCAAAGCTTTGTTTTGTGTATTAATTGGAAAAAAACCCAGCTTGCAATAAAACCAATATATTGCCATTACATTCTGGTGTTTTTCCAGAATAAACTAAAAGTACTAGTTATTACATAAAAATCCACCACAGCAATGGATTGGACTCATATCATGGGCATCTTGACCAAGTATAATTCAAATAATGAATGTGCCTGTTAAGATTCC
Organism: Pareas carinatus; assembly: GCA_032468095.1. Lineage (NCBI taxonomy): Eukaryota > Metazoa > Chordata > Lepidosauria > Squamata > Pareidae > Pareas > Pareas carinatus. The sequence continues at coordinate 117,409 of JANHFO010001247.1, read as the reverse complement.
CTCTGCACATGAGGTAAAGGCAGTTCAGGCTCACAAGGTAGGGCTTAGTAATGGTCTTCACATTTTCGAACAAGCCCAGAGATACACCTGCTCTGACCACCCTTGTTTTCTGAACGGTCTTTAAAATCATTATTTCAGGGAGATGTTGCCTTGTAGGGAAACGGGAAGGCTTGTATATTCCTTTTCCAAGAGATCTTATAAATTGTTCGTGTGAGATGTAAATCTAATAATGTTCAGGTGTCTAAATGTGCATTATGACAATCTTAGGAAAAGAAAAGGACTGGTGCTCAGGACTCAAGTTTTTATTTTTTACCAAGATTCAGTATCATTTTCTCTCTCTCTCTGAAAAAATGTAAAGTGCCCAAACTACTTCTGGTTAGGTCAAATGGATGAAGTTTATCATAACAGAATCTAAACCAATCAATGCACTTCTAAAATTGCTTTGAGTAAGAAAGCTGCTACAGTTGTTTCTTTTGCACAAAATAGTGTGCATTCATAAAACCGTCAAAATAGCACACAAAGCACGATTTAATAAGTAATTGCACTATGAACATGTGGCAGACTGCAAGCCATTTTTCTAATAGGTCCCATTCAGACAGCATCATTCGCAATGCCTATAATTGGAATCTGTCACATGATCAATATACAAAGAGTTAAGGCTCATGAGAGTTTTCTGTGATAAGAAAAAGTGATAGGAATAAATTCTGCTCAGCTAAAAACTAGGTATCTTTTGCTCAAATGTCCTATACCCATTTATTATACTAGCCTACTGTTCTCATTGGTTTCCTTTGTAAAATTGAATACAAGCTGTTATAGACATTTCCAATATATTCCCTCATTTATTCTCATCAGAAGTTTTTTTTACATACATGATACAACTTAAGCCCAGCTTTACTATTGCAAGGGAGACACACATGTTCCTTTCATAAATCTTCCTGGAAGCTCATGCTTCTAGTTTGTTAACAACCTTACAACAAAATGATACAAAATTTTCAAGAAAAGGAATACATTTGCAGGTATTAAGATCTGATATTGAAAAGTACTTTGTTCCAACACGAATGCTTATTTTACCTATTGGCAGCACCTTAAAGAAAATGTTACTATCAAGAATCTAGGAAAAAGTAGGTTTTTAAGGTGCCACTGGCCCATATAAAGGCATAGTAGGCATCCAGCAATAGGTCCAGACCAATTTCCCTGCTTTAAATCAAAGTCTTGCATACATCTAGGAATGCAATATTAGAAAAACTATTTGGAAGTTTCCTGAGTTGTTTAGCTGCTCCTGCTGGCAGGAAAGGTTCAGTGTGAATGTATGTAGGAGTAACATAAAAGTGTTTCCTTGTTTGGGCTAAGACAGGAATCTAAAGAATCCAAACCAGTCCCCAAACTCCTTGTCACAATTTCTCAAACGGGAACAAATGCTTTGCTTCTCCTTTCTTTTCTCTCTTGCTCTTTTTGGTTGTTTTTCCTTTCTCACTCTGTTCCTCAGCTTGCCGATTTTGGGGCCACGAAACAGCTGTATCTTCAGCGGGTGTTTCCGAGTTTGGTCCTTCTTCATCATCGGATGAGAAACCAGACTCCCTTTCTACCATAATTCTTGTCTCATTCTGGAAGAGAAAGAGTATATATTTCACTGATGTTGTAGAAGAACTCTTTTTAATGGAGGGCATTGCAACAAAACCAGTAATTGACAACTGGTCATACAATTCCATATATACAGAACTTAAATTTTCAGATTTCAACAATTCATATTGCAGTGGAAGTGGATGACCATACTTCTTTCAACAAATAACATATATTTTACTCCAAAAGCCACTTAGCATTACCATACTATAGTTCCATTAACATGATGAAGTGCTTTGTGACATGATGATTGTACTTTATAACATGAGGACATGATGAATATACTTTATGATTAAAAATGCACCTAATACGTACATGACATAATGAATGTACTTTATGATAATGAATGTATCTTAGAATTGTAACAATTGTTTGTAAATTGTAGCCTTATGATTGTAATCACAGTTTGTCAATTGTAGCCTGTATGTAAGTATTGAGCATGTACACCAGGGGAAAATTCCTTGTGTCTAGACATACTTGGCCAATAAATACATTCTATTCTATTCTATTTATATTATTGACCCAATTTATGATTTAAGCTACTGTTAAGCTAAACCTGCAACTATTCCACTATACTCTAATGTAGGGGTCCCCAATCTGTGGGCACTAGCTCACTACCAGACTGTGGGCTATTGGCAACCAGGCCACATGAGTGATGGGCTGTCACACACGCCAGCGCCCCATTTGCATGCAAACGTGCGATTGGCGCATGCACGCATGCTCCCAACCACCCCTCTCTCCCCTCTGAGCCAGGCCGCCAACCCAGAAAGGTTGGAGAAAGCTGCTCTAAAGCAATTATCTCTTTGTTTCAGATAACTTCAGATAAACAAGCAAAATATTCAATTTAATATTTATGCATCAAGAAATAGTCATACTTGTCATTTCAAGGGTAATAAAAATGTATTATTTCTATATAGGCAGTACTTGTTCAAATACCAAGTGTTAAAGTATGTTTACATATACTTCTTAAAAAGTATTTTACTTCAGATTATTTTAAGAAATCTATGCTAACATTTTGTTCTTTCTCTACTCTGGATACAAACTCCAGTGTCCAGATGGCTTTGAATAACTTCAGATTTGTGATCCATATATTACACCCAATATTTTGTTACCTTGGTAGAATAGCGCTTCTTTAATCTCTCTTTGATCAGAAGTCCCTTCACCAGCAGTTTCCAATTTCCCAGCACTCTCTTCTCTCGCTTCTGTTTGTACAGTTCACCAAGAATTAAAACAAAACGGTACATACACATTAACACTGTGGTTGGCAGGGTGGCATCTTATACACATTACAATATCCGTGGCAGCCTCAAATAGCATCTATGGAAACCCAAAATTAGATCAAAATTTCAAAAAATAATCTTCTGAGCCTTAATGAGGAAGGAGGGAGGGATTATATAAATTTATTATGTCCTTCAATTATGCTGGAATAACTCCCTTAGTTCCAAATCATTGTAAACCTTACATATTTGGAGGGCACCAGACTAGAAAATGCTATTAAAAGTATTGTTAGCTCTGTAAATAAATTCACCATTTGTTTATCTTGATAATCCTGCTGATTGCTGCAGTTTACCTTTCTCCTCTTCCCCTAAAAAAGACTTCAGAGTGATTCTCACCTCTTTTTCCCTTTTTTCCCTTTCTGACTCTTCGTTCTCCCAAGCTGCAACCAGCACTTCTTTGTACTCTTCACAGATTACATAGCCTTCTGTGCTGTGAAAAGGATCCAGGTTGTCATTTATGCACTAAGTTGGAACAAAATGCAATCCAGAAACTTGCGTTGAAATGGGCTTAGGACTGGGCAACAACCTTTGGCCTTCTCAATGTTGCTGAATTCCAATTCATTGGATGGGCAACAGTGAGAGGTCCCAAGACTTTACATTTCAACACCTAGATGGCCCCAAATTCCCCATCCCTCCAATAGATTAAACGTCAGTCCAATCAGCATTTGGAAAACTAGATGGAAAGTACCCAGGAACTTGTGAGGGGGTATCAATAACTATTCATAAATGAGTAACTTAAGAAATTGCAACACTTTCTTCTAGGAAGAAATGTTTATTGCTTTAGCATCTTTACCTGAATGATATGGATATAAAAATATCAAATAAGCAGGGGTAAAAGAGGAACTAGTTTAATCTACTTTTGTGAAAGTGGATGGTAAGGGGAGCGAGTGCTGAGCTAAAAGCAACTGTTGGTGATTCTGTTTGTCTGCAATAGTATCACTAACCATGTATGCTAACTAAATCCAAAGGCATTATTGTGGTAGCACATAAGACCTTTGTGTATCCTAGTAAAATAAGACCAAAAGTTTATGTCTTACACAGGATGAGAGTAACCACCATGAAAATCAAATCCTGTAACAGCTGGAACACAGTCAATGTCCAGTTTACGGGCCACTCTATGAAGGCTAGGAAGCTTTAGCTGCACACAGCCTATGGGTAACATGCTGGGTTGGAAGAGATAGACGTTCCCAAACTCATTCCGAGGAACCTGAAAGTGAGGTGGAACGGAAGAAAAAAAATGAAATAGCTTACATTGAAATAAACTCTGTGGGAGAATTGGAAGTTTAAAACCTACCCCGTCTGCCTAATTGCCAGCTTACCCTTCCATCAACAGCCAGAGGTGGCTGGTAATTCTCAGTCTGCCAGAGACCGAATAATGGCAAATCCTTTTTTTCCCGATTCGCAGGTTCTGCCATTCGTGCTTTTCTTGCTTGGTTGGAATAACCTTTCACCATCTGTGCAAAAGAGTTTAGAGTGTCATCTTTCCTTCTTCTTGCTCATAATTCTCCAAGCAATGATCACAGCCTCTTCCTCATGGAGAAAACTGTAGGAGTTACTGCGTACCAGGAACTTATTCATTTCCTTAGGAGTAAGAAACATTTAAATCTTCCAAATCTTCCAAAATCTCCATCACCGTGTTTGGCAATGAAAGTTCATTAGAACCAGATTAGGTAGAATTTAATCTGTCAATTTAAGAAGTTTTATACATACATATTTCCTGCTACAAATTTCAATATAAGCCCAAGAATATTGTTGTTATCACTTACTTTAAAAGGCACTTCTCCAATCCTCACCACTCGAGCTTGCTTCAACCAGGTGTCCTTGGAATGCAGCGTATGGATACAGTCTCTGAAATTATCCAAACACTATACTTGGTAAACAATATAGGCCTCATGTAGATAATAAACAGTATACTATATATTAGATAATATACTAGATAATATACACAATCTGCAATAAAGAGGTACCCAACAAGAACAAAATCAATATACAGATTTCATTTTTAACAATTTAAAATTTTATTACAGGTCTGTTATCTTGAACTATGGAGGGAATTTCATTTCTATCCTTTAACCCCTCTACCCTCCCATGATACCATGGATATATTTTGAATATTTAGTTTTTTAAAACAAACATTATCCTTCTGGTATAGTCTTAGTAAATAAAATTCCTGAATATTATGCTACATCATATGAGAGTGAGGGTAGAGTATAGAATGCATTTATTGAAAATATATTTACAAGTACCTTTTTGACATTTAATATTCTAAACCTACACCAACAGGAAAAGGAGTGGAAGAAAGTGAATGCAGGATCACATAGAGACTGATTAACTTTCCCCTGAATGCTTTCTTACAAGAAATTTCCATATTGTTTAATGTAGGGTTGTGAAAGACTGGTGTGTGTGTGTGTGTGTGTGTGGGTGTGTGTGTGTGTGTGTGTGTAAATAAGCACAGGTGATATCAGATTTTGGGAGGTCAAGCAGAAAAACAGGTTCCATGGATGCACTCTGAGTAGCCTCATCTGTTCCCACTATCCAACTGAAACCTTACAGAAGTGGAGAGGAAAGAAATTGGATTAATTTTAGGATGGAAAGGCCAAGGGATAAAAGATATTGACTTCATACCCACAAACACCATTTTCGTACTTCCTATGTAACTTGTAGAAACAAATTATGGCTTCTAGGGATGAATAGCCAAGGCCGTCTTGAACCTCAAGCAGCCAACTCAGGCCTCGCTTTTTCAATGAAGCTGAGTAAATGAAAATTTCCTCTGTGCTGAATTCACTCTTGAAGTTCAGTCAAGTTTGGGAGTAATCATCCCTTGTCAAGTTACATAAGGAAACTCTCTGATAGATGAATAACAATTCATTGTGGGGAGTGCAAACATGGTTCCTTGCTTAAATGTTCAAAATAAGTAGTATTAAAGTATTGCTTGTGGGACATTAAGTAATGATTCCAGACCAGAGTTCCAAATGAAACCATGTTTTACAGCAGACGCACCTGAGAAATGTCTCACCTGGAGTACACAGCTTCCCCTCGGCAATATCCTAGAATTGAAGCTGTTTCAGGATATATGGCTTCATACTTAAGGAGATGCCTCTTCAAGGCATAAAGTGGATGATTCTTGTATTCACTGATGGATTTTGGCAAAGGCTGATCTTGAAGTTTAGCTAGAAACTGGGAATCGTGTTATTAGCAGTAGACTATAGAGGAAACCAATTACAAATATATTCTTCAGCTTTTGAAAGACTAGATAAAAGGCAAGATTGAGGCCTGGTTTGTTAACCCCGCCTTAGTGCAAACGTTTGCATTTCTATACTTTTTATAGACATTATCTAGACATTGGCAACCCTATTTTTCCCAGAAGTGATCTAAATTTTGCTTGATTTCACTATGTGATTATGCTGGAAAGTACAGTAATGAGTTTTGATTCAAAGAAATGTGAGAGGCCAACTCAGCTAAAACTATTTCTGGTCTGAACTTGGCCAAATATGGATATACCAGAGACCTTCCTCTATGTGGTTCCAGACTATGGATTGCTCTCCCTAAAGTTGTGCATTTGGCTTCCCCTTTCCAGAATTTAGGCAAGTGTAAAAAATTCATCTCTTCCCCCAAGCTTGTTAATTCATTTAATTGTACTTGTTCTAGTATCATCTTTTGTATACTTTCAATTTTTATTCTAGTTACTTTCAGCTTCCCTAGTTCTTATATAAGCAGAAAGGTGGGAATAAATTTAACCAATCCGATGTAATACAATGTGGAATGAAATTATCAATCCTATAGAGTTTTGCTGAAGATAGAACATACACGTTGGGTGACATCCAAACTGAAAAACAAAGAAATAAATATAAGCTAAATAATGTTGTTCGCTTGACTGTTACATATAAATTCTGAGGTCTGAACACTTCTCATTTTCATCAACGGGAAGACGTGGTTTACATTGGAAAATATGCAGGTATTTGCTTCTTAATGGCTATAAGGGCTATATAGCCAGCCATACTGAGGGACATCTAAAGAGGCCAGATCACAAGCTCTGCTGTCAATCAGCCAAGAACTAAAACCACACAATATCTGAGTTAGTAGCTAGACCAAAAGGAACAGATTAGCTGAAGTCTTGAATGAAAGAAGCAGCAAAGCAGACCAAGATAAAAGGAGAGTGCTCCATGTTTTAGCAACCAATCTAAACCTATCAGAGAAGAACAAAGAAAAACTGAGTCCTTCTGGGTATAATTTTGATTACTGGAAAAATATTCTCTAGTTCCATTTTATTTACCTCTGTTTCTTCTTTTGTATCTCGTTCCGGAAAAGAACTTTTGTACGGCGCCAAAGTATCTTGCCACCACTGGGCATCCACTCGATACTTCCTTGTTGCAGTCATCCATGTTGGGTCGTATCTCTGTGTTACATCCTTTACAAATCCATTGTTGTCAATGCCAATGATGTAGCACACTGGCTTTGAGGCGTACTTGAAACATTCCAGAGGGTGTCCAACACTGCCATGAATGCAGTCCACGGATATCCACCGATCTTCTCTTTGAAGAAAAACCTCTACCCAATGGTCCGTGCCTCTCGATACAACTGACCTCTGCTCTCCTTCTTCATCACTAGAAATTATTTTGTTTTTTTTCTTGGATGAGTTTGAAGAACATGGGCTGACTGCTTTGTCTACCGAACCACCAATTACCTCTGAGTTCTTGTGTCTTTTCGACCCAGAAGGAACTGACGGTTGCCTGTTAACAACTGCTTTTGTTTTAAGAGTTCCTACTGTGGTTTTCGGGGTTCCTGCTGGTGACTTCAGTTTTTTTCTGGGAATTTCAAAATCCTCATCAGATATGCTACCATCATCATCTTTCTCTGAAGGACAGAATTCAGAATCGTTATCCTCACTGTCTCCAGTCTCTTCTTTATATGACACTTTTGATGCCACTCGCCGTCGTTGGTCATTTTTAGGCCTTTGCAGCCTTTCATCTGTTCTCAAGCTCTTAGCATTGTTCTCAGATTTTATGTCTTTCTGAATATTTTCCGGTGTTGGAGATTTCTTTCTTATTTTTTTGGCCCTAGAGAGGCTTGGCTTCTTAGCAGTATCTGCTCCTGTGCATTGTTTTGAGCTTTTGGCAGAACTGGGCAATGTCTCAGAAGTCTTGGAGGATTTCCCCTGAAACAAATATGCAGGAGAGCTGAAGATTTTAAGAGGCAAAAGCAGAACAAAAAAATATATGGATCACTCCACCGAATTAAAATTTAAGTTGTTGACTTTAGAAAATGACCTGCTCTTAGAATATATTGGCTGTTCACTTCGTACAACTCAACATGAATTGCAGGACATGGGTGGAGATGCTGAATCTGTGGATTGTGCTGTTTCTTTCATTTGGACAGGGAGTCTGTGTAATGAAGCTCCACCACTACCATTCTTCATCTTTTGGGGGCTTTATAATGAAGAAGGACTACAAATCTGGACACCTTGTAAGGAACTAACATATAAGCAAAAACTTGCAAACTCAGTGCTTTAAAGTTAAGTGTGTAATAGACTAGAAAACAGCTAAAGATTAGCAGCTTTGCACATGCTTTAGAGAGAAGTAGTTTTGAGTTTGAGTAATTAATACTTTGAACTCTGTACATGCTCTGAAAGCAGATAGTTTGAAGTAATGGTTTAAAGAAAATTTGTGTGGAAGAGATGGTTGGTGTGAGCGAAAGGTCATGCTAATTAATTTGTTGGAAAAATATGTATTAGCACAGCTAGCTTACCTCAGCACACACTTATCTATTTATCTCTTTGATGTTAACAAGCTTCGTAACAAGCAAGAGGAAGACAGGTTTTGAAGGAACCAAGAAAAAGGGAGTGAAAGGAATGTGAGGGGAGATGAGAGAGCCGTGTAAGAAAGAAATGAGATCATTGTCTATGTTCTCATGGCGGGAAATGTATAAGAGCAGAAAGAAAAGCGGATTGCGAGGGCCATTTCCCTCTGGAAGCTGTCAACAGGGGGACTTGGACACCCGCTTCTTGCAGATGGCCATCGCAATAAAGCGTTAATTTTTTATACCTACAAACCTCGTCTTAAGTATCAATTGAGTTTATGAATACTTAAGCGACTGGAGTGACCGAGGAAGGGTCACTAGAGACCCCAAAGATCAAAGGAAGCTTACACCCTGTGACGGTCTCAGGAAGAGTTGGCCTAATCTACCTTCCAGTTCAGGTTGCAACGACAGAAGCGTTGCTCATTTCTTGAACGCCCTACCACAAGGGTTTTCTCAACCTTAGCGGCTCTTAAGATGTGTGGACTTCAACTCCCAGAATTTGGGGACTTTGAAGTCCAGACATCTTAAGAGTTGCCAAGGTTTGTGTATTTATTAAATTTTTATGCCGCCGAAGGTTGAGAAACACCTCCTAAGAGGCTAGACCTGATGCGATAGGAAGGGTAGCTGTCCGAGGTGCTGAAGGGTTAACCTTGACTCATTGACAAAAAGACTGGAGACGTTTCTGGGTTTCGTGAGACAACAGAAAACTCAGAATTTCTTTGGCCATTATGAAATATGGAAAGGTAGGATGGATCCACTGGATGACAGTTTAGAGCTGAGGAGGGTCCCTTTACAAATCCTTTCAGCTCCCCGCCCCCACCAAACTGCCTTAATTGATTGAGCAACATGGGGGCTGAAATCCAAGACATCTGGGACATATGAGGTGCATTAAAAATTGCCTGAACATTTCAGTTTTAGGTAGGGGGTGTATAATCGATCAATCAATCAAGAAAGGCTATTTTCATATAGATGTTGGAAGTGCAAAAGTAACACAGGTACTTACTATCATATGTGGTGGGCGTGTACGAATGCTGAAAAATACTGGAAAAGAATACACACGTGGTTACAAGAAATGATGAGAATACAGATAGATTTTAACCCGGAGCTGTTCATGTTGGGTATTGCCCCAGAAAAATTCAATTCCACAGAGCCCTGGGTCCTGGATTCTGGGTGCATCCTGTAAGTTTCTGAATCTGAGATATCTCGGTTCAAAATTGTTGCCGTATGAAGCCTCGTTTGGCCCAGAGAAAGGTTACAGAAGGATAATTTTAATAGTAGATACCGTAGATTAGCTTTCTCCTGTGGGGTTTAGTATTAACTTTAGGAGCTTTCCAAAATCTCTCGCACGTCTCAGATTACTTCCCTGTTTACTCAGGGTTTCCCCAACGTTTGCTTTGCAGGGACAAAGTTTATGTCAAGTTTACACACGGCTTATAACTAAACTGGTTGGGGGGCTGGGGGCGGAGAGGGAATCCTGCCCTTTGCACCTTATCCCTGTGTGACCACCTACAGGATTGGCAAAGGGGAACTGGAAAGGAAAAAGTGACAAGCAGGAAAGTGCAGCAAGGCCTGATGGGAGATGTAGTCAGGAGAGGTTGGGTTGCTTGTCACATCCAATTAAGGCAAACCATCATGGATTTTATCTGGCTCTGCACATGGTGGAGAACTGCTAATCGGTGACTGGCAAGCCCTAAACTAAAGATAAGGCTCTTATCATTCTATCCAGTCATTCCACAAGCCCCCAACTCAACAAGCCAGAATCCAACAGGCCATAATTCAACACGGCAGATGAAGTCCATCGCCAGTTTAATTGAATAACCAGGATACGGATATGGGGGGGGGACGGACTCTGCCATTGTGGCTTCACGGCGCACTCCAAGGAGCTTTTAAGACTTGTGGGCTTCAATTCCCAGAATCCCCCAAGTTGGCCTGTTGCCAAGGCCCCTTGGGGGAGAAGACCTCCGAGGTCCAACTCTGCCCTGCTGCATCCCACCAACCCCGATCGGGCAATGCCGGCTTGGATCGCCTCTCGTGGCTTAAGAACAAGCCACGATGGGGA
>JANHFO010001247.1:79019-90262 GCA_032468095.1 Pareas carinatus | reverse complement strand
GTATTGAGATGTATCTTGCAGGAATATAAATTGAAGATATTTTCTACAATATCACACTAAATTCCCGAGTTTTTGAGAATCCAAATAATTATATGGTGTTGATTACAATTATTTACTTGTAGTTTCAAATATGTTTTGCTAACAGCAAGAAGCTTTACAAGCTGGCAAAGAAAGAAAGGGAGTCATGGATGGCCATTTCTATCTTATTAGCATTCATCAACGAGGCATAACCTTTTGATGGGATTCGAACTTGGGCTGGATTGCATGTTAGGCAAATGTCTTAGCCATTGAGCCATAGGTTCTTCCTCTCTGTTGGCTTCTACCAAGGGATCTATCAGGCTTTTTTTATGAGGCACCTAGTTTTTTTCTGAGTACAGAAGGGAATGAACTACTCAATGGCTATGACATTAACTTAACATGTAATCCACCTCAGGTTCGAATCCCATCAAAGATTTGCCTCGCTGATGAGAACTGATAAGCTAGAAATGGCTATCAGAGACTCCCTTCCTTTCTTTGCCAGCTTGTAAAACTTCTTGCTGTTATAAAAAAAGTGTGTCACCCAGCAACAGGCGGGTTAAAGCTCCTTGTTTGGAGCCAAAAGGCAAAAAGGGATTAGTTCACTCCCTTCTGTACTCAGAAAAAAACCAGGTGCCTCATAAAAAAAGTCTGATATTTTGCTCAGTTATCTGCAAATTAAGTCATTTCAGGAGCCACCTTAAAGATTGGTAAGTAGTTAAAGAACAGAAAATATAAATAAATGTTAAGGTTTTGAAGTGGAAGGGTGCTCTTTGCACAAATGTGCAAAACTCTAATTCAGGAACAGAATGTTCTGGAGATATTTGGGTCTTTTTTTGAATCATGCTGTTCCAGAAATCCTCAGAAGGAATTCAGGGAATCCTGAATGAAATAAGCCTGGTTTGGGGCCAGAAATGTCAGATGACTTCTAATTCAGAGGATTTACTATCAGAAATTGCACAACTGTCCCAGAATGGCAAGGATAGTTGGGCAATGGAGAAAGATAACATGGTCCGGATGGGAAATGGAATGATTCTGGATTGGTGAGCTTTGCACATTTATAGCAATTTGTGTGAGGATTGGCTTCTTTAAATTTGTTCATAATGTATTTGGCTTCAACACTGTCAGTATTTGCTAATGAATTAAGTTGCTTATGATGATTGAAGGAAAGTGATTAGCAAAAACTTCCACAAGAACAGATCCAAAGAGAAGGGAATTGTTTCAGTAATGTGGTTTAGTAAATACAAGTTACAGTGAAATACATTTATGCAATTGCTAACTGCATATAGGAGGGCAATTCGGAAAAAAACCCTCCATTTGGTTCTCAATGACAGACACTTGCAGATGCAGAACTTTTATTATACACATTAGAAAACTACAACATTACATTGTTTTTCGACATAATCGCCCTTCAAATTTGAGGCACTCATTAAAACATCTTACAAGGTTTGAAATTCCTTCTGCAAAAAAAAATCTCGCCTGTTTTGTTCTCAAAAAGGAGTTTTGGAACCCAATGAGCACAGAACTTGCAATATCCCAAATTTTCTGTCACTTAACTTGTACAAAACAATCAGAAATTTGGGGGAAGTGTAAAGAAAGTTCAGATATTGTGAACCGATGAATTTCTTGGACCTTTTTGTCAATACATGAGTTTATTGCTGTTCTGGGCAGAAAGGCCAGATGGAGCAATGTATCAGAAAAGGGTTAATTACTTCCCTTATCTGGCCTCTCAGCAGTGGTAAATGTTCAGTGGGGGGGGGGACCCAGAAGTATAAGGCATCCAATCAGGTCAAACAGGATTAAAAATTCCAAAGCCAGTTCAGGGTCACAAGATATACAAACAGAGTTCAAAAGAGCCCAAACAGAGTTCCAACAAGAGTCAAAAGTCCAAGAATTACCAAGTCCAAAATTTAAGTCACCAAAAACTAGGTCAGGGTTCTTCCAAGTCAAATGGCACTGAAAAGCCAAACCAGAGTTCCAAGGAAGCCAAGAGTCCGAATCTGAACAGAAACCAAAAGCAGGCATTGGCTGGAACTAATCAACTGCTCAATTAGCAACTCTTTCAAACTTCCGTGGAGGGTGGGAGCCATCTGCCACACCCCCAGCAACGCTCAGCAGATTGGCCTGCAGCCTCATTCTGAAGCTCTCATCACAAACACCTGCGCATCCTGGCATCCACTAAATCGTCTCTAGCTGTGATAGCCTCTGGCCTTACATCAGGGTCTGCCTCCTGCTCGTTCACCTCCTCCCCTCCTGAAACTGGCAAGGCAGCTGTGGGGGAAGGTGGATGAGCGGAGGGTGGAACAGGCAGAGCATAGGGCCTCTTACCCACCAATTCCTCATCATCTGAGCCCTCATCCTACAAGGAAGCCCTGGATGAAGGCTGAGGCACAGCAATCGCTGACTATAGATGGGTGGCCACCTCTTGCCTCATTGTGCACGCCAATTCATCCATCTTTAAACATGTGACACCATTGACGTATGACACCTTCACTCATCATATTTGATCTGTAAACATTACACAGTTCACGATGAATCACAGCTGCTGAAGGTTTTTTTGCAGACAGAAATCATATTACTGCACCTGTTAATGGTGGGAATTTCTATGGCAGCATTCATTTTCAATTGATCTAGCGGATGAGTCAACTGCAACACAATCTTCTCCTTCCACTCCTCACTGCCTACTGAACTACTGTGCATGGCGCCATAGGACGGGTGTCGCTATCCCCGCCTATTTCTCGCACATGCACAAATGGAGGTTTATTTCCGAGTTGTCCTCATATATTAATAGCTGACAGTAACTAACCAAAGGAAAAGCTATGAAATCCCATTAAAATCAGCTGCTGATTGTAATGTTTTCTAGGTTCGCCGGAAACCTACATTACCATTATTTAATTCATGAAATTGATAGCTGTATTGTTTTTCTTTAAACTTGTGTATATATAGTATTTAGGTGAATAGAATGAGCTGTGGTGGGCTGGAGTGGAAGTCCTTGGCCCACCCCAGACAACAGCTGTTGCCTTAATAAATCATTATATTATTATTATAGGCTATGGAATAGAACAGACAGCTTACTGAACAGGGTCTGATAGGACTCAATGTTCTCTCAGAACTGTAAACCTGACCCTGATCTGCACAGATTTTCTCATTAACACCTGGTAACCCATAGATCAGAGGAGCTGTGACTTTTAAGCCAGAAACTATTTCTATGGGAGCAAATTAAATTGATACTAGGTATTATAAGATCTTTAAAATAACAAGCTTGAATCACAATCCTAATATATCACTGGATGGTTGCTTTAAGCAACATACTTAATTCCTATGTGTTTTTTAAAAAGTTAGGTACTGAAATAAATAGATAAATAGATAAATAGATAAATAGATAAATAGATAAATAAATATCAAAGGTGTTTTACAAATTCTGGATACCTCAGCCAATGTTTAATCAGTGCTGGTTACTTTTGCCTTGCTTTTGAACAAAGAGTTGGAACTCAGGGTTGGACTCTGATCAATATTGTAGAACTGTTGATGTAACTTTGATTGGTCACTGCGTTAAAGATATATATGTTATTTTTGGCTATATACTTATACCCAGCAAAGGGCAACTCCCTTCTGCTCCAAAAAGGGCTTCTTTTTGAATAGAACATACCTAAATATATACCTTACTGGTCTTTATGAATGGAACATACCTAATATATATATGGTTTAAATCATGATTTAAATACTGCCTCCCGAGCCAGCTGACACAGGAAGAGAACTCCTGGCTTAGTGGTCAGTACATCTGCCTAAGATGTGAGACTTCCTGAGTTCAATTTCCAGTAAAGGGATATGGCTGGCTGATGAGAGCTAATACGCTCGAAACAGATCTATCCTGGTCTTTCCTGAATTTATTTATGTGCCAGCACAAAAATATAACACACACACACATATATATATGTAGTGCAGATATATATCTACAGCACATATACACATGTACAATAGAAATGAGAAATGTATGCAATATCTAACATATTCCCACCTGAAATAATTAAAATGATCTACATGCTAAAAGAAAGCAAAATAAAAAGCTAGATATAGGAAAATTAAAGCAAAAAAGTAGTATAATGTAATAAAATAAGCATTTCTCTACTTACCATGTGTATTGAAAGTAAATGAAGTGTTTCCATTTTTTAAAAAAAAAACACTTATATAACTGCCCACTTTTTAACAACTGGGTAGCTTGCAACCAATGAAACAGTATAAAATTAACAATAAAACTAAAACCAGAAACCTGAAGCCATACCCAAAATTTTTTCTCATGCTAATTCCACAATCTCATCCTACTCTGGCCTCTCCCTATCCTACCTCCTGGGGAAAGGGCCAAGTTTTAAGTGCTCGCCAAAAGGATAAGACAGAGAGGAGCCAGCTGGATAGCAGGAAGGAATTTATTCCATAGGGTAGGGACTTCAATGGAAAAGAAACACTTACAAGGACCTCCAAGATGTCAATGTTTAAGGGAAGAAACATAGAGCATCTCCATCTTATCTGCTCTAATGAGATGGAAAGCTGGATATGTAACTGATACATAACTGAAAACTGACTTCCTATAAGTTCAGATCATTATTCTATATCTTAAACTCTGAGCACTTCCACAGTACGGCGTCAAATTTACTAACGTTTTTAGTTTCTCACTGTAAAATTTAGTTTGTTGTCTCCTGGTCAACCTTGTTGCCTTCGTTTATACAGCAACATTTCAGTTTCATTCAAACTGCATTAAAACATGGTGCCTAAAACTGAACACAGCACCAGAGAACAAGCTATTGTAGAATTACCCTTTTGCTGACATCCCTGATGCTACAAAAAATAGGCTCCACTCTCGACACCCACCCATTAGGGCAGCTAAAAACTTACTGTCCTCCCCCAGAATATCGCAATATTTTCTGTCTAATAGATGACCCAAGAGGATTTGACCTACCTTGCAAGACCTGGGCAACTCTTAAGAGGATCAGAATCCACCATGGGCGATCTGACAATTTCCTGTATAAATGGGGGAAAACTCACCTCCCCAAAGTGTAGCTGTTGTGCCCCAAAGCAGACAGTGCAGCACATAGTGGAAGAATCCCCCCCACAGTGTTTATCAGGGAAATCCTAGAGATTTTCTATATGCAACTCCATCAAGTCTTGCTTATATTGACAGTCAGTCCCTGAATTTGTAAGCGTATGAGAATTGTGATACGCCTACCAATCGCTAAATAAATACTCTTTTGTAGAAACTACTATTGATGCATCGACAGCCCTGCTACTTGTGCATGGATTTTGTATTGAAAGGCAGGTGCATACATGAATCAATTAGTGAAGGAGGCCAGTGTGAGTAACCTTCACCACTCCAGATTCTTTAGAATCCTCACATTGTCTAAGGAGTCTAAACTGGCTGGGAGTTAATATTTTTTGTTCTAGTATACTAAAATGGAATGACAGAATGATGACAGAATGACCTAGATTTTTAGTATGAGCATGCAAATGTCCTGTTCTGTTAAACTTCCCATGAGGGCTGATTCTCCAAACCATCCTATTGGTCTTTTTGCTATCTAGGATTTTCGGCTTTTCATTTCCCCATGGCTGATCTCTTTGGCTGAACACTAGATGGTGCTGCTTGCTTTGGTCACAGCAAATGTGCAGGCCGCTTGATGGTTATCATAAGGTAACACACTAAGTATTTTCATTTTATTGAATAATTAAGAACCAGTTTAGGCTGCTGGTTAAGACACCAAGCTAGAAACTAGGAGACTATGAGTTTTAGTCTCTCATTAAGCATGAAAGTCGAGCAGGTGACTTTCGGCCAGTCACTTTCTCTCAGCCCAACTCACCTCACGGAAGAATCAGAATCAGTGTGTCTGAACACACAAGGAATTGGTCTCCGGTGTACATGCTCTGTACCTACATACATACAATAAACAAACTGATTACAATCATAAGATACATTCATAATCATAAAGTACATTCATCTTGTCATGTCATCAGGGTGGTGGTTGTGAGGAAAATAGGAGGAGGAAGAAGTATTAGATGTGTTTGCCCCCTTGAATTATTTATAAAAATTATAAAAGGTGTGTCTATGTGTCCGTGCATCTGCCATAATATACAGCCTCAAGTGGAAAGTTGCAGCATTCTGTGCAATGATGCTTAACAAACGCAGTGCTTTTTGGTCACCATGTAAATAAATATTAGTGGCTTTCCCAAGAAAGATATGATAAGTAACCTTAAAACTTGATGTTTTAATGCTATACTGCCTAGTATAATATTACTGTAAATATTCCCAGTTGTGGATATGTAGTTGGAGAAGTGAATGAAGAAAACACAAGGGATTGCTAGGGAGGGGTGAAGACTTTTGTCAGCAAATGTCATGGTTCATACTTTTTGTAGGATATTTCTGAAATGCATCAGGAATACAAAACAGAATTGGCTTTGAACTTTGCAGGGAAGAATGGTGTCATGCCTTAGAAGTGTTTTCTGTGGACTTTCAACTGTTCCACCTAATATCACTCTTTGAGTATAGAAATGGGGGAAATATTTTGGCACCATTTCCCAGCCTGCGACTTGAGTGGAGTCAGTGATGGCATCAATTCTGACTTAGGAAAGGTCTCTTTAGTCTAAACTGGCCATAAGCACCTATTCAAAAATTTGCTCCATCACTCCTGGTATTTTTAAGTGGCTTTCTTTTCCCCATCTTCATAGAAAATGAACCCGTTCCTTTGTGCTCCATGTTCTTGCTCTACAGCAGGGCAACTTAAAGACTTGTGAACTTCAACTCCCAGAGCTCCCCAGTCAGCATGATAACCGTTAGTTATGGGGATGAAAAAGTAACTTTACAAACCAATTTTCACATTTACGATATTCACAGGTCTGTAAAGCAAAGGAAAGCTTAAGTAAGATAAGCACAGCTGTGGTTTCAATTAGCAACCACTTCACCTAACAAGTGAATTGTCCATCCCAATTGTGGTTCCTATATTTCAGGAAAGCTTTTTTTACCGCTTTAAGGTTGTATTGGCAGCTTTTGCTGCATCTCAAGTCTTGGGAGTTTGTCCTGTTCCCCAATGAATTATCATAACAGATTTATCAAAGCAAATTGTTCCATTGATGCTTGATGCTACTTTGTCTGCTACTGGAAGAAACTCCACTCCATGCTGTCAAAACCCAGGATTTGGACTTTCTACTTTCCTAGACTAAATTGGTATCTTGTAGAAGGCAATCCTGTTGCAGTGGTTCTTTCTGAATTGCCTGGTGGGAATAAAGTAAGCTGCTTTTATCTGTATAATGTAGCAGAACAGATCATGAATTCCCATCTCAAAAGACCAGAGCTGTCTTATCAGATTAGGATTCAATGAACCTTTGAAAAGTAAGCAAAAATTTAAAGCTCATCTTCCTGGATTTTTCTCAATGTTTTAGCCAAGGGCTAGTGCTGTGCTTGGTGGCTGTATATATTGTGTAAGGCAGTTGATGCAACATCAACCTTGAGTGTATCTCAGTTCTCATCAAGATGTAAAAATGCATCTAGAAAATGTATCTGCAATGAATGCTTATCAGATATCTCTCTTTATGGGCATTGTATTGATCTAGAGAAATATACTTTGCATTAATTACATTAATCAGCTTCTGAAAGTCAATTTATCTGAAAGATAGATTGTTTTCCCCTTCCCCCACAGTAACTTTTTTTAAAATGAGAGACTTTATATTTGTAAATTCCCCGAGAATGCAGCAATGAAGGCCAATGTGCTTTGTGTTCATTGAATCTTTGGGATGAAGAATCATCCAAACATTCTAGTAAATAAGGTACAGCTAGATTTTTTCATGCTCACAGAGAAAAAGTTTTTTAACGTTTTACTTTGTGTGTGGACTGGATCAGAGAACTGACTACCATAATAAAATCTTATTCTGTATTTTGATGCTGCCACAGATCCTGTGTGGTTCAAATAGATAACATTATACTGAAAATGTGTTCATATATAAACCATCAGTTACTTTTAGTTGAAAAATAACACACCTTAGTATTAGTTTAGAATGGTCACCAGAGCTAAGATTGTAGAGTAATAATAGTGTTAAAGGGAAAAGATTGAGTTTCAATTACTCTTTGGCTATAAAATTCAAGTTGAGTGATCTTGGGGTAAGGAAGGTCCATATGAGAGACACAGAGGATTATATATAAATATAAATAATGATAAAGGCATAAATATTGCAGGCAGGGAGGCAGTGAATATAAAAAGTTTAGGCATAAATTTCTGGCATCATCAGTGTGAATGATTGATGATAAGACTGTTACCATGCACTTAAATGTTTTGTATCAAGTAACTATAAAACATAACTATACAGAAATTGGAATAATGGTCCCCAGACAGATTAGTGGTGACTTAGTCATGAGCTTTTCAGTGCCTGTATTGAGCCAGGGATTATGCTTGTATATTGCCTCCCTTGCTCTATGTCAGAGTGTTGAGCTCTTGGAATTCATTACAAGGCTGCATTTGGTGTATCCCCAATTTATAATGCTAGAGGACTTCAATTCCCATGCCTTGAAGGAGAAATCAGTATTCATGGTCTTCCTTGGGCTTCATGCAGTTAATCTCCAATTCATCTCACAGCAAGCATCAATCAGACCTTATCTCTTATCTGCAATTGGTCTGCAATCTCAAAATGGAGGAATCCTTTGCCATGGTCAGATCACTCCCCAATTCACTTGAGGCTTGTGCCTGTTTCAAAACCCTATAGGGTAAAAAGACTCATAAGTAAGTCTTACAAGTGAATTTCAAAACTCTGGGAGGTAGTCCCATTGTAGGCCTGATAAAATTGTGGGCCTTGATATGTCTAGAGTGCTTGATGAGATTGTCCTCAAATGGCATTTTCCTGTTTGCCAATTCTAAGGAGATAATTGAGCACATGAAATGGGGAAAGAGATTGTGTAGGATGATTCTTCCTGTTGAGTAGCTAGAGTCAATAAGATCTTCCCACATCCTATTGTGAGATTTGGGGTTAATATTTCACTAATAAAATCCCTCAAATTCACTCAAATTCAGACTCACATGAGTAGAATCTATGGAGATTATACAGATAAGGCCTTGTGATATTATCTGGGATAAGGTTTCATCCTGTGGATACCAAGGAGGTGCTGTAGATAGCATGAAGGGCTGCTTGGTTATCTGTCTCTTTGCACACAGGAACTTGTACTGAAACTACCAGGAATTTGCCAAATATTAAAAACACACTCAACTACAGAGGGGCAAATGCAATATTTGTGGCTGAGTTGAGATTATAATTTATAATTATCCATGGCATGGCCTTTGTCTTTTGAAGAAATTTATGTACATATTTAATCATGCTATACAACTCAGGGTTTTGTCTAAAAAAAAATAATGTCCTGTAAAAGCAGACGTTAGCATAACACAGCTTAGTTTTCTTCAGGGTTATAATATTGCAGGGCCCAGCCTCAGCACAGAGCCTCATTTAGATTCTTGGAAGCATATTCCAAAACAGTGGTTAGTAAAACTCCTGGGAACCATGTTTACAAAAATCAATTAACTTTTGAATACTTCATTCAGATAGAAAGCAGGTGCTATTAATCCCAGGGGTGTGCCTACATATTCTGTCATTCAAAATGCTGATGAAAACTAGAACAATATTCAAAGTTATTTAGACACATGGGAAAATTTAATGCTATTGTACGTTTCTGTCCCTAATCTGATTTATCTGATTTTCCAGTAAATTTGCTTCTGAATACCTTCTGTACAAACATCCCAATACCCCTATAAGATAAAGGTGTCCCCCCCTCCTGCACATGCATACTAGTCGGTCTGACTCTAAGGGCGATACTCATCTCTGTTTTAAATCCTCTTGTTTTCAGGGCTGTCTGAAGACATCCCCACGGTCATGAGGCCAGCATGACTAGACGCCGAAAAGCACACAGAGCGCTGTTACCTTCCCACTGAAGAAGTGGTTCCTATTTTTCTACTTGCATTTTTACATGCTTTTGAACTGCTAGGTTGGCAGAAGCTAGGGCGAGTCATGGGAGCTCACTCTGTTATGTGGCGCTAGGGATTCAAACTGCCGACCTTCCGATTGACAAGCTCAGCGCCTTAGCCGCTGAGCCTATATTATTCTGTAATTTCTAAGCAATAAGTATGTGCAATTAAGTCAGGTTTGATTTCTGGTGACTGGTTGGTCGGATCCTTTTCATCTGAACCTACCTCTAGTAATAATAACAATAAGCTTCGGTTGGTTATGATGTGCTTCAGTTGGTTCAAACTGCAGCAGCCTGCATAGAGATGCATTTGTTACCTATTTGCTTTCAGGTGCAAGTCAAGGTGCTGGTTATCACCTTTAAAGCCTTACACGATTTGGGGGTCAAGTTATTTGAAGGGTTATCTCTACTCATTTACATCTACATAGCCCAATAAAGCAGGAAGACAAGGTGTGCTACAGGGCCCATCTTTTGAGAAGGACATCTATGAGACCAAGGAAAAGGACCTTGTCTATAGTGATTCCGTCTTTGGAAGAGTATTCTGTCAGAAGTAAGAGTGTGCTCACCTTGATACTTTTCTGGTAGGTCCAGAAGTCAAAGTTCTTTCAACAGGCCCACAGATTGCTATGGGATTGGTAGGATTGTGTGGTTGTCACTGCTGGAGGTGAGTGCGTGTGGTGGGGGTTTGTGAGTTCTTATATTGTGAAATTTTAATGTTGAAGTTGCCAGGAGTCACTGTGTGTGATTTGGGCAGCCATCTAAATTTGTTTAATAAATAAATGTATACGCACCTGACTCATAGTGACTCTGGGTGGTTTACTAATTGCTAAAATGTTTTTAAAAATTAAAAACACATAAAACACATACAAAAAACAATGTGACAAACAAAACAAACTCAGATGAGGACTAGGGAAAGGAAGAAAAGGAATATCAACAATTCTCACCAAAGACCTTCCAAGGATATTCCAATAAGTGTTTGATCCTGTCTGTTGTGTAGTGAGTTTCCAAGAACGAAGCAGAGACACACTCAGTTCAAGGTCTTTACTGCAGCTGGTGGTCAGTTACAAGAATGGCGCTCGGCCGGCGCGCTGCCCCTTAAGTACTCCCTGGCGGTGGCAGCCTGCCAATCTGAGCGCTGGTATTTCCCGTGCTGGCCTGTGCCTCCCCTAGGACACAACACCCCTCCATACCCAGATGGCCCTTGGCCTCATCTGCATACGTAGTCGCGTAGGTATGGCGGCTGTTT
>JANHFO010001247.1:50883-64882 GCA_032468095.1 Pareas carinatus | reverse complement strand
CTCTACCCATCCGGAATTAAAATTTTAAAATAACTCACTTAAAAATTAATATTTTGAAAAATCCTTTCTTAGTGAGCGTCTAGATGCCAAGACGAATCTATGTACCCAATTTCATGCTTGTAGCTTGTATAGTTTCCGAGATCTGGTGAGGAATCAGTTTTTCACGTTTATATATATAGATGTATGAATAGGCATTTTGCTCTCCTTTTTGAATGAGGCCCTACATTCTAAACCTGGAGGTGTACAATTAGAAAGGAAACTGTATTCTAATCCAAATCTTAATTCTGGGAATATGGGTTGGATCAAATCCAGTTCTATCACACTGTTAAAAGAATGGCTTAATTTATATTTATACTTATAGCTGCTATAAAAAAATCAAAAGTCATTTTTTAATAATCTTTCTTTGATTTATGCATTCTTGTCTTTACTCTTTCCCCTCTATTTTCATTCTAAATATTACTTCTTGTTAGTTTTTATCTTGTTTTCAAAATTCTAAAAAAGTTTATTAAAAATATTTAAAAGAATCCAGTCCTCAAATATACTGATTTATCCAATGTTCTTATTACTAATAAAATACCACAGAAAAATAATGCTTCCTCCATATCAAGCTTGATTTATCACATCTTCCATGCATGCATCCATGTCATTTTTTTTCTGGGAACATTATAGACATTTATTTTGTATTTATATTTGAGGGCAATTCGTGGGAAAACCTCCATTTGATTATTAAAGACAGACACTCGCAGATACAGAACATTTCTTATACACATTAGAAAATTGCAACATTACATTACTTTTTGACATAATCCCCATTCAAATTGAGGCCCTTGTCATAACGTCTTACAAGGTCTGAAATTCCTTCTGCAAAGAAATCTCCCTCCTGGAAATGAAGCCACCCTGTAACAGCATTGTGAAGCGTATTGTCATCATTGCGTCATCACGACACAAGCATTGGGGCATGCTGACGTCTGATGTGGTGTTAGCTCATGATAATGCTCACCCGCATACCACCAGATGCACCCAAGAATGTTTGGAGCAGTTCTGTTGGGATGTTTTTGATCATTCCCCCCCTATAGGCCAGATTTGGCATCGAGCAACTCCCACCTCCTCTGACTTCATTCCCAGGAGGGAGATTTCTTTGCAGAAGGAATTTCAGACCTTGTAAGACGTTATGACCAGTGCCTCACTCTGAATGACGATTATGTCAAAAAGTAATGCAATGTTGTAGTTTTCTAATGTGTATAATAAAAGTTCTGTATCTGACTGTCACTGACATCCAAACGGAAGTAAACACCGGTTTTTGGTAGGGTGGATTTGATTTAAATCAAGTTGATTTAAATCACTAATGAAAATGCTCAATTTAAATCACTAGTGAAAATGCTCAATTTAAATCACTAGTGAAAAGGCTCGATTTTAATCACTAATGAAAAGGCTCGATTTAAATCAGGCTGGATAAAAAACAATGATTTTTGTCGAATTTATTTTAATAAAATGTTCTCATAGTAATATCTATTTAAAGATAGTTTTCTATTTAAGATACATTAATAATTTAGTTTATTCATCACGAAATGGAGCATGAAGCTGTATATTCTGCAATATTTACATATTCTGCAATATTTAAATTGATTCAATTCCTCCTCACACTTAGAGCCTGCTACAGATGAATTTCTCTTCAAACAATCATACAGCTTATAGTGTACACAGATTTGCCAAAAAATGAGACAAAGGAATATTCCTCAACTTTATTTTATCTCATGGTTACTGTGAAATTGTGTAAATGCATCAATACAGTGCATGTTATCTCAGCTTGCAGAGTTTGGATTCATTGAATGAGTTTACAAAAAATGTAAATATTGCAGAATATACAGCCTCATGCTATATAACTAAGCTCCATTTCATGCTGAATAAACTAAATTACTAATGTATCTTAAATAGAAAAATGTCTTTAGATAGCTTTTTACTTCAATAGCATTTTATTAAAATAAATTCGATAAATATAAAAAAAATCTGATTTAAATTAAAGAAAACCGATTTAAATCATAAAAAATCTGATTTTTTAAAAAATCTGATTTTAAAAAAATCATTTATTTTATCCACCCTGGTTTCTGGCAAAAACTATCATACATTGCCATCATGTAACCACAGAATTTTTAGGTTTGACTATGAGAAAAAAGATTGTTTTAGAATATCGATACTGTGGAGGGAAAAGCCAGCACCAGCCTTGCTCTTCTCTTGTGCCTGTTACCTCCCTAATAAATCAATGAACTTCTGAAGATGACCGGCTTAGGGAGTTTTTTTGAAGGGGAGGATTTTGGAACATTTAATACTCTATTCTACTCCATTCTATATTTTCGTGGAAGCTGGTGTGTCTTGTATGCCTTTTGTCTTTATTGTGGTTCATTCTTGTTCCTGCTGTTCCCTCAAGATATCATGGCTCTGAAGCAGATGTTGGAAAAGATGGGTGCAGCCAAGACCCACCTAGAACTGAAAAAAATGATCACTGAAGTCACAGGAGGGATGAAAGAAACCATGAATTACCGGGATTTTGTCGCTATGATGCTGGGAAAGCGATCGGCTATCCTTAAAATGTATGTATTTATTTATTAAATTTATTGACCGCTCATCTTACCACAAGGCAAGTGGTTTACAATATGACGTAAGTTAGCAGACCAGCAAAATAGAAGCATGGTGTGTGTGTCTGTGTGTATTCTTCACACCATGTTATAAACTTTTCCTAATTCTCTTATATGTATAAAAACCTAGAGAGTTTGCATTTTTGTTAAACTACAACTCCCTAGCCTCCCTCACTGCAGATCATGGTGGCTACAACTGATGGGGTCTGTAGTTCAGCAATTTTGAGAGAGGCCCTGGTGTTTCTCAAGCCGCCATGATTTCCACGAGGCTTGCATTTGGACTGGCAAAAAGTACAGTAGGTTTAAAAAAGAAGTCTCTGCAGAATTAAGGAATCTGTGAATAGACCTCCCGAGGTGAATAGATCAGCAAGGGTTCTAGTGATTCAACCCCCATATGAATCCTTTTTGAAATAAAGTTGGGAAGGGAGAGACGTTAACTCGCAGAAAATGAAGAATAGCTTCTGTGAATTTATAAACATATTTTTCTGCAGAATTCTGATGTACGAAAAAATGAAGGAGAAGGAAGATCTTCCAACTGGGCCTGCTCCAAAGAAAACAGTGGCAGATCTTCCTTAACTACCCTCAAGAATAGAAGAAAGAAGAATCATACAGTATCACACTCATACACACCCACACAAAGAAACCCAGAGTATACAGGTAGCCCTCGACTTACAACAGTTCATTTAGCGACCCAAGTTACAACAGCACTGAAAAAAGCGACTAATGACCGTTTCTCACACTTACGACCCCTGCAGCAACCCCATGGTCACTTGATCAAAATTCAGACGCTTGGCAACTGACTCATACTTACGACGGTTTCAGTATCCCGGGGTCATGCGATCCCCTTTTTGCAACTTTCCGACAATCAAAGTCAACGGGGAAAGCCAGATTCACTTCACAGTTGTCTGGCTAACTTAAGAACTGCAGTGATTCACTTAACAGCTGCGGCAAGAAAGGTCGTAAAATGGGGCAAAAACTCACTTAACAAATGTCTCGCTCCGCAGCCGACATTTTGAGCTCAGTTGTGGTCATTGAGGACAACTTGTCAGCACAGGCAGGCCTGGAGGAAGGAAAGCAAATCCAATAATTCCACACGTTTTAAAAATAAATTATGTCGTTAACATTGCCTCTTTTTTTCTCTCTCTTCGACCAGAGCAAAACTTTGATCCTTTCTGTCTTAGGAATCTGGTGTTTTCTCTTTTTATTGCGCTAAGTTCCCCATTCCGATGCCAGGGAAATGAACTTTTACTTCCTGGCTAATTCATCAGCCTAGTACCTGTGGCATTTATAAAACTTCAGTTTCCCCAGCAAGTTCCAAGTCCTCAATTTACAACCAAAGTTACACCAGATGTCTACGGATACATCTGGATCAAGGGGAGAACCAACCTAAAACTAAGGTGAAATTTCCTGACAGAAAAATGAATCCGGGGAACGACTTCCCTCCAAAAGATGTGGATGCTCCAACACTGGAGGTTTTTAAGAAGAGATTGGACAGCCGTCTGTCTGAAATGGCATGTTTGTTTCCTGCCTGAGCAGGGGGTTGGACTAGAAGACCTCTAAGGTCCCTTCCAACTCTGTTATTCTGTTAGATTCTCAATCATCCAAGGTCACCATTGTCCCAAAGGTGCTTTTCCAAAAGACAATTGGACTTTATTGGGGTTTTTTTTTTCTTTGAAAACATTTCACTTCTCATCCAAGAATTGTAGAAACTTCTTGGGTGAAAAGCAAAATGTTTTCAAGGGAAAAACCAAGAAGGTCCCGCTGCCTTTTGGAAAAGCATCTGTGAGACAAGTTACTCCAGACTTCAAAAAGCTACTTGCGACCTGTTATGACCGTATCCCCTTCCCCTCCCGCCATGATTATGTGATCACATTTCAGGCACTAGACAACTGGCTTGCATTTATGACCGGTTGAGGCATTCCCACAGTCACATGATTGCAGTTTGCAATAATTTTTTGCCAGCAAAAAAAAAACGACCACTGGATATGCTGCATTCACTTAATGGCCACAGCGTTCACTTAACAGCATGCAAATTGCTTAATGACCATGGTGACTCACTAAAAAATGACCATAAAATCAAATCAAGTCACATGGTGACCTACTTAACAAGCACAAGAACTTATGGCCAAAATTCCAGGGCTAATTGTGGTTGTAAATCAAGTATTTAGTATTTATTAAATTTCTATGTCGCCCTTTTCCTCGAAGAGACTCAGGGTGGTGTACAGCCGGTAAAACAAACGAATATACAATTAAATATACAAAATTTAAAAAGCAATTAAAACAAAATATTTAAGATGGCTGAAAGTTTAGAAAAACCAATATTAAAACCAATTTAAAACCAAATTAAAATTTATAATTCGAGATATTAAAAGTTTCACAGGGGGGAGGTGTGACTAGGCCAAACCGGCCTGACTAAAAAGGTGTGTTTTTACTGCACGGCGGAAAGGTTGGAAGTCGGGAATAGTTTGGATCTCAGGTGGAAGGTTGTTCCAGAAGCTGGGAGCTGCCACAGAGAAGGCTCTCCCCCTGGGGGTTGCTAACCGGCATTGTCTGGCCGACGGCACCCTGAGGAGGCCCTCTATGTGGGAACGAACCGGTCGGTGGGTGGTATTAATGTAAATGTAAATTATGTAAATTAGCTAGGCCAGTATATGTAATTCTTTTAATGGGTTTTTAATTGTTGCATGTTTATGTTTTTATTTCTGGCTGTACACCAACCCGAGTCCCTCGGGAGAGGGGCAGTATAGAAATTGGAACAATAAATAATAAATAAATATTAGCTGGTAGAACGCGGTCCTGTAAATATCTGGATCCTAAGCCACATCTGCAAATCTCTTGCTTGGTCAGCTGGCATTCCTTAGCTGATGAGATTCAGAGCATAACTATCCTATCAAACTGGATCAGATAGGAAGAGACAACTAGGGAGAGACTATCCCTCTATGGCTGATCCCAAACCATGAAAGTTTTAAAGGTGATAGCCAGCACCTTGAATTACATTCAGAAGCACAGTACAGCCAGTGCAACTCACAAAGTAGTGGTATAACATCTGCCAAGTAACCAGTACTCATTGACTACCCATATTGCCACATTCTGCATCAGTTAAACCTTCTGAATGCTCTTCAGGTAGCCTCATGTACAAGGCATTGCAGTGGTCCAAATGGGAGGTAACAAAGGCAGAGGTGACAGCAATCAGGGTCTTTCAGTTCAGGAATGGGCACAACTGGTTCACAATCCAAAGTATGCAAAATCTCTCCTAGCCAAGACTGCCATCTTGAGGGGGTGCCATTACTCTTGGAGGAATAGAACCCAAATTGTTACTGGCCCTGTCTGAAACAGTACCACTCCATCTACAACCAAAGACAGAAAATCCTTGGTACCAGAAGGCTCAAACACTCGGAGTGACTCAGTCTTGCTTGGGTTGAGTCAAAGCCTGATGCACCCCATCCAAAATATTGAAACATGAATTATAATTCAGATTTTATTTTTGGGCATGCAAGCTCTGCCCCTTCCTGTAGAGGACTACGAAGATAGCCTTCAAGAAGAAATACAACAGGCATTAAGAAATACATGAACTTATCCCATAAAAACAGGAAGGTGTGAAAAAAAACACACCTCAAGACAGCTTGTACCTTGATTCTGCTTAGTGTAGGAGGGAGGTAAAGAGAAATACCAGGCTTTCAAAATTCCATTATTAAAAAAGCACTACATTTCTTGTGATGCCTAGTTCCTTACTTTGGGAAGATCTACTTTGAAGAGCTGACATCAAAACACACATACAAAAGTGGAAGATCTTAAGTACTGAGGGTGTGGTGTGGCTCTCATAATTTGACCCCTTCCCTCTGTGAATGCCCCTGCCCTTGGCATATTTGGGCATGTCCCGTTGCTGATAGCCAAACTGTGCTAGTCTGTAAAGTGGGAAAGTGGGAAACAAAGTGATTCTGCTCTTTGTAACCGCAGCAATTTGGATCTCAGATTCTTGAATGCTCAACCTGAAGTGACTTGAGAAACTCTCCCGTGCTTTGCTGGCTGTCATTCCCAGAAGAGTCTTGATGAATAATGTAAAAACTCATTAGCTAATATGTGTATCTGCATAATTTCATCTTGAAGAGGCTCCTTCCTCTATTCAGTATGTGATTAGTACCTATTCCTCTGTGGTCATATGTTCATCACTTGAGCATGAATGAAGGTGACTAGAGTATTCACTTAACGTCTCAATGGGAATTTCACAATGCATCACAGCAGTTATACTACTACTTTGTGCTGAGCTATAGTACAGGGGGAATGGGAAGGCCTGCATATTTAGATTCTCACTCAGACATAAAGGTTATAGACTGGATCCAGAAAATATGCTAGATTAAATGGGAATGAGAAGTTTGGTTTAGCGTGATAAGGGAACCAAGCCATTGATTGTCATAGCCTGGCTATTTTCAGAGCTTTATGGGAATGCTATTGTCATCTACCTTAATTCTCTTATTTTCCCCCCACATATTTTCTTCTATGAGAAGAATACATCTAGAAGGAAGGAAATGTTAAATAGCTACAGATTCCTCTGGGAGTTGATTTTTGGTTTTGCCCCCATAGAATGTCTCTGGCAGGACAAAGGCTAACTAGAAGCAGAGTTCTTCCTTTATATACATAAAAAAAAATCCATGAAAGACAGGTCAGGTTTCTTTCTTCCTTTCCAGGAAGCGTCAAGAAGGAACAAATTTCTCTGCAATGTATCCAGCACTATTTTAACAGTTCTGAGCTTCTAGTGGGTTTGTTTATTTATGTATCAAATTTCTACACTGCTTAGCTCACCTAAGAGACTCTGGGTGGTTTGCAAGCAATATAATAAGACAGTATAAAACATGACTAAAATGCACATTTTTTAAATTTAAATAAGGTTAATGTTTACATGTTAAAAGTAAGAAATCAAAGTTAAATGATGAACAAGACTCAAAGATTAATAAGGAAGAAGAGGCATCGTCAGCCATCCTAAATAAATAATTGACAGTTAGTTCTCAGCATCTTCGTAGGTTGCAGAAATAAATGGAACCTTATTCTACTTTTGTTCACTTGAGCAAATATTATTATTTTTATTGATAAAAAACCAATTCGGTCTAGTGGTTAAGGCATTGGCTTAGAAATCAAAAGACAATGTATTTGAGTCCTGCTTTAGGCATGAAGTCTAGCTGGGTGACCTTGGGCCATTTACTCTCTCAGCTCATAATGTCAAGCTCAGGTAAGAAGCTGGTTGGTCAATTCTTGTCACAAGCAATAGGTCGATACTTGGATGATCTGAAATAAGTAGAAACCATGTACTTGCTGGAAAATGCTAGGAATACACACGCACCCATATATATGATAAATACTGGTTTCAAAAAAGTGCATGTCCCAGTGGAGAGTAGACTAAAACAGGTCTATATATCTCTCCCTAAATAAAGGTCAATTATCTTTATTGTAAAGCTCATGAAGCAAGCCAACCAATTGAGCCCCTAAAAATCTTACACCAGCCAAGACTTTGGCATAATTGTGGCAGGATATAATTAAGACAGGTTGGTTATTTCATATTCCCTCATATTACTTTGAAGACGTTATGAATTCTTTAACAATATCCTGCAGGCATTTTTACTGTGAAAAATAATAGATATCAATGGCATGAAATTAAAAAAATTGTTTAGCCCCTGTTTGTTGTTTGAACTCTATCTTCAGTACTCAAGTGAAGTTTCAGTAGCATCTTTGTCTGCCTTCCCCATAGCTTCGTAATACTTCAACTGGCCCAGACTAGCATGCAAACCTATTTTTATAATTAAAATATCTGAATACTATTCAAACATTTCTATGCTGTCTTGGAAGGGAAGGAGTGACCAAAAAACCCTCTGATTTTTGTTCTTTTTAACAAGGCAAGAACTAGTTTGTGCATCCAAAGTGCTTACACTGGCTTTTGTTAGGGGAAAAAACATTAATAAACAACAATCTGAGCATTCAGCATTTGAAGGTTACAACTTGGATGACTGCAACAACCCAGCCAGCAGAGTATCCATTTCACATGAAAAGAGACAAACCTTACAATAAAAGGCATAAATCAGCCATCAACCACAATAACCTCACATATCTCTTTCCTCCCCTCTACCTTTTATGTAAGCTAGCCTTTCCTATCCCCCTTTCAGGACTTTCAATATATTAGATTACAACTTCCATAGTTTTCAGTCAAAATTGTCAATGGCAAGATTGGCAACCTTGTGCCCTTCTAGATGTTGAATTGTAACTTTCAGCATCCCATATCATCAGAGTGCATGGTGAAGGATCCCATGACATGATATTCAGCAACATTGGGAATCAAAAGTTAGTCAGGCTGTGTAAATCTAGGAGTTATAAGAGCCAATTGAGCACATACCATCTATCTTTTAGATTAGTCTTAAATTGTATTATTCTGTTAAAAAAAAAACTAAACTCATGCTAGAGAAATCTCATTAAGTTCTCTTTGAACTGACAAATTGTTGTTTTATGGTCGTCATTAGTTTGCTAAAATATCATGCTGCATTATGCATTTTTTGAGTTAGGTGTTATGTAGTCCAGTTGCAGGAGGTTAAGCTACTTATTGACTGTCAAGTTATTGAATGATTTAAGGGTAATGAAAGATTCTGTCCTGGGACCTTAGGGACAGAGAGAACTGTTACTGAAATAGAAAAGGTGAGAATAAGAGCTGAATGTTCAAAATGCTTCAAGATATACTGTACTGCTTACCATACAGATCAGTATCAGTTTATTATGCATTGTCGTTCTGTTAACATGTAATTGAATTATTTAATTGTCCTGGCAAGTTAAAGAAAAATGATGTTTTAATAAAGTTCAGAGTGATTTTTATTACTTTGTTGTCAATGTTCAGACCAGTTTCTAAGCTACAAAGCAGCATATTCTCAGTGTCATAAAATCATACAGAGTAAATTATCTGTATGCTTAGGGACTCACTGTTTGAATTCTTTTACTTTCTCCTATTACGAGATAGTTGGGAAACTGGGAGCACTTAGAGCAAATTAAATGATTAAGACATAAAATCCCTTGACACCTCATTCTGATGTTGTAATGTTCCATTTCCCTACTCCATATTTTTGGCCTCTGGCAATGTTTCTGGAACAAATAAACAGCAAGATGATGTTTTGCTGTTAAGTTACGGGAAGTTAGCATATCAATAAACGTTAAGAGCTGTTTGTCAATAGAGCCAATTACCCAGAGAAGTGGTGGACTCCATATCATTGAATGGATGCAAGTAAAGTCTTCATCTTTTGGGGGTGCTTATTTTAGATTCATGCAGGAGGTGAACAAATTAGGCACAATCCATTTTGGATAGCAAAGGAGGACACTTCAGTGTTAGTATTCCTTCTGTGAAATAATTATGAAAATTATAGCTTTATTCTACTTTTCTCTAGTGCCTTTTAGATACATTGCTTTTTGTCATCTATTCCAACTAGTTTAAGCATGCCGGCTGGCAATTACAGTGGTTGGCATTCAAAACATCTGGAGGAGATAAGCTTGGGAAATGCAAGGCTATCTCAGAAAATATTTCAAAGTAAAATGTGTAAAAGAGTATATATAATCAACCTGTTGAATTAACACAACATTGTTATGTCATAACTAGATTTCCCATATTTGGGGGAAAATCTGTAACGCAGAGCCACCCAAACATTTCTTTCTTGAGTTTGTTAATCTACACATGACAAATAACATACATATTGTCAATGTACTGTACATTTCACAAAAAAGAAATGAGCTGCTTTATAATATTACGATGCTACATTATAAAACAGGAGAAAGATTTTTCCTTTCTTTTTTATTTTATTTATCATTCTTTTATTTTTTTATTGTGCTTTTTATCTACAGTGAATAATAAAAGTATTAAAACTAAAATTAAAAAGTACAATACCGTCTTTGGAGAGACAGAAGTATCCCGTGAAGGCAGGCAAGGAGATGCCAATTTTGTGGGCAAGAATGAAATATATGAGCCAGATGGCCCTGTTATGAAAGAATATGCTTGGAAGAAGTCAACTTTCTACAGAATGTGTTTTTAATTTTACAAATATTGCTTTCCACTGACAAATGTCAGCAAAGTTTTCCAAGACATTCTTGATGTGGAAGTCTTATAATTTAATTCTACTGCTGAAACAAAACATCTCTTCCTATACAGTATACAACAAGTTGCAGAATGGGAGAGTTCTGGGAACTAAATGAAAAATTATGGTAAACTATAACTGAGATGGATTGAAACACATAAATAAGGGTGTTTAAATCCAGATGATTGTATCAAGTATGCAGTTTAAGTGTACTGTCTTAAAGAGTAAAGCCAGATGAAGAGCATGCAGTGATTGGTACAGTACCAAAACTCTGAGCTTAGTGTTTGGGAATCCAGCCTCAGCGGTTGGCATGTAGCTATGCCCCAAAATTATTAAGGTATCTGGTATTTCACTGACAATCATAGTGGAAAGTTCAATACATTACACATTTTCTATCTATCTGTTTATCAGATTTATATGACACCTTTTATTCAGAAGCTCAAGGTGGTATACACAGCATTCCCTTCTCCCATTTTTCCTTATAACAACCACACCCATACAGTCACAACTCAAAACTGTTCATAGTAAAATTGATGAAATACAATATTGCCAACAATGAGTGAAAACCAAAGAAAACCCTATCAATTTAAAAGTGGTTGGGGACCCAAGGAAAGAAAGCATAAAGTCTGGTCCAGAGAGAGGTATCTTGCAGGATCCAATCTGGGTCGGTCACTGGGACCAGAGGATTTGTCTTCCGTGCTTTTGGACTCATGCTGGAGACCATCTTCAGGGAATTTCTCTCTAGCAGAGTGTGCACTGTTTTGTGTGCAGTATTCCTAGTGATTGTTGTGGGTGGCTTTTTAGATGTTGATTGGGGTGTGTTGATGACTGGCTTTTAAGTTGTTAGCTGTTGTTTGCTTGTGTTGCCCAGCCCTAACCTTCTAAGTACTTGATAGGCTAGTGGTAAATCAGCATTCCTGTTGATTGACAAGGAGTCTATTTCCCAGGTTTCAATCAATCTCCTTGGCTGTTTTTGTGCCTGCTCATTCTACAATCTTGGTTGCTGCAAAGTTGAATGTGTGTCCTTGTTCATTGCAGTGTGAGGCTACCAATGGGTTTGGGTCTCCTTGTCTGACCACTTGCTTGTGTTCTTGCAGTCTGGTGGTCGGCTTCCTCCCTGTCTGTCCTACATAGTCCGAGGGACAATACATGCAATGTATTAGAATGGAATGGAATGGAATAGAATAGAATAGAATAGAATAGAATTATTGACCAAGTGTCTGGACACACAAGGATTTGTAT
The DNA here is from genome assembly GCA_032468095.1 of Pareas carinatus. Classification (NCBI taxonomy): domain Eukaryota; kingdom Metazoa; phylum Chordata; class Lepidosauria; order Squamata; family Pareidae; genus Pareas; species Pareas carinatus. The sequence continues at coordinate 52,914 of JANHFO010001247.1, read as the reverse complement.
GTCCAATGTAATTTTCCATGTAAGGGAAAACTATGGAATAAAAAGCTGGGAATTATGAGGTTGCCATTTGAGTATTAGGAAAAGGTTCTTAGGATAAACCCTGACAGTGCAAGAATATGACTTGTGACTATCACTTCCAGCACAATTGAGCGAACAAGACCCCAAAATACCTGGCTTTGTGGTCAGGTCTGGGACTCCCAGGTGACCATGAACCTGCTCTGATGGCTCCATGGTCGAGATGGTTATTTTTATGTTCTCTCTCCTATAATGTGTATTTTTGCTTTTATGAAATTCATTGATAAGTTATTTTACATTGTACATTTTTGTGTTCTTTTTGATTCTTGAGTCATCTTTGGTGTGGTGGGTGGATATATAAATTTGATAAATAAATAAATTGGTAGCAAATAGCTGCCTACTTTGTGGAACAAGCAAATAAATGACAGTGTCATTTAAACCACACACAGAGAAATTCCCTTGCAAGCTACCATGATGAGAGTCTAAGACCACCTCCTTAATTCTACCAAACTCATGCTATATTTGGGGAGCAGGGAGCTTTATAAAGGACAGGAATAGGAACCTCAGGAGAATCAATGGTGGAATGGAGTGCTTTGTTGCTCACAGCGAGAGATTCTGGTATTTGCTATGATCCAACCAGTAGAAAGGCCCCTCAGTTGTCGAAGAAGCCCATTTGTAGGGCAACAGCTGGCACTTGGACAAGGCAAGACGTAAGACCATCTTGGCCAAGAATATTGAGGAATAGGCCTTCTATCTTCTCCATTCACTGAGTTCTAAGTACCTTCAAGGCACCAGGCTCTTAATGGGACATTCTGATCCTGTTTCTGCATCACAGCATCTCATCATTGCTTTTTAAAAAAATTCTTCACTTTCCCTAAAACATAAGAGTTGATCTTCTTTTAAATACTTTTTTTTTAATATTGGGCTCTTGCTGGGAACAGCTAGAGACTAGAAGTCATGGAAAGATATTAAGCCAGGAAAGCAAAGGTTAACTAGTTCAGTACAATACGTCCAGCAAGGAGCTGGCACAGGTTAAAGCATTCCATGCCCTCCTTTCCCTTCTTTTCAAATCCTTCGATCCTCTTTCTTTCTAGCCAGACATTCTGGCTATTCCTTCCCACTGAGACGGGTGGAATGAAGAAAGACGTAGTAGCCATTCCTCTCTGCCCAGGCGGCTGAAATGAATGAAAATTATTTATGGAACTTATGCAATGGAATTGCTGACTCCCTTGGCAAAAGCTGAGCCTCAGATAAGCATGCTGACTATTTGAATATTCACAGCAGGGAGTACAGTCACTCTGCCAGGCTACAGGACAGCCTATAATTGGACAAGGAGGCTAGGAAAGGAAGCAGAAGCAAATAACCAAGAGGGGGCATGCTTTGGTATAAGCATCACATTACCTATGATACATGTATGCAGATGATTTGTACATGCTCAGTGTTCTATTGTGACATGAACTCTAGATGGGAATTTTCAAAATCCCTACTGTCTATGTGTCAGAAGCAGACTTGCATTTGCTATGCCTTTGGATAAAGAACGGATCTCTGTAAAGGAGACACATCTTATTTATTTATCTCTTAGGAGCGCTCTTAGATTTAAAAAAACAAAACAAAAACAAAACTATACTGCAGAGTCTCACATACAGCCAGAAGCATCTGTGCGAGTTCGTTACTCGTTCTGCCTCTTTTGCAAAGCGTAAAATTATTTCTAAAAAAATGTTCATAGATAGATGAAGAGCTTTCACGGGGAGAGCTTTCTCTGTGGCAGCACCCACCCTCTGAAACGACCTCCCCCCTGATATATGATCGATCACTGACCTTTGGATCTTCCGCCATGCCCTGAAGACCCACTTGTTCCATCAAGCGGGCTTGTGATAGCCCCACCATGTCCTCCTGCATTCAAATTTTAATTGGTGGGAAATAATTTTATCACTCCCCTTTTTAATTTTAATTCCAGGCTTTATTTAATTCCTTTTAATTATGTTTTAGTGTATATGTACTCTGTGTTTTTTAATT
>JANHFO010001247.1:33719-44787 GCA_032468095.1 Pareas carinatus | reverse complement strand
TTGATATAAATTATAAATTATCATTTTTGATAATTGAAAATTCTACATACTGTAACCTATAATTTTGTTTATTGTTGACCAATAAAAACTTTTTCTATATATATAAAAAAAAGATGCCACTCCTCCACTGCAGGGAGGTGGAGTCAATTAAGTGGTTCTGGCCCAGGCACCTAATGGACCCCAAAGGGTTTCAGAAGGAGCTTGGGGAGATGCCTGACTCCCTTGTCCACAGTCTGTCCGAGACCCTAGCGGCTGCCTGGTATAAGGCAGCATCTGGGGCATTGGGTCGGATTGCGCCTTTGCGGCCTCTCAATGCTCCATAGGTAACTGGTGAAAATGCCTGTATAGGTCTCAGAAATAATATACCCAGCCATGGCCCTACCCAAGCTCCTGATTCTTGTTGCTGGACTAGTGGTAGAAAGTTATCTTGGCTATTAGTCTTAGGTTATTTCAATTTCATTGTCCTGGGAATGGGGTCTGCAGGAGTTCAGAAGTTCATTGTCTCCCTGGTGATCATGGGTTTGTCCATAGGATATCTTGGGACAAATATATATCAGTTGCCACATGTCAGACCTGAACATTTCCTTGCAGAAGAGGCATTGAAGGCATTAAGAAGTGACTTCTTCCTCATACAGTCTATTCCCCAGGGAGGTATTGATTTATTGAGCATTTGCAGGTCAAATAAGCAAAGACACTCCTACAATGACAGTGGAAGAAAACAAAGAATGAGTGTGACTAATCACAACTGTGGATCTAAGGAGGAAATTTGCAAATAGGTGTGTTCATTTGTTTATCTTATTTCAACTGCAGACAGTTCAGTAGTGTCATTCAGTGTTACTCTCCTTTCTTTTAGGGAAAGCGTAGTTAAAAGCAACATCTTGCATTTTCTCTATACTGGATAGAGTTTGGTGAGATGATTTGGGTGACATTTTGCAAGTCCATCTAGGGGGCAGATTTTTCTGGACAGATTTGCTTCAGGACTGGGCACAAGATGGAAATGACTTTGGTTATCCTTTGTTCTTCGCTGGGACAATGAAAGTGATCTCACAATTATATCTGTAAGCTCTCTGTAATACCCACTACTGTGATTTCACGTAGAGATTGCCTTCAAAGCAACAGTTACGTTGAATAGCATCATAGTATGTGTCTTTCACTATCAGTTGTGCCAAAATGAACAAATGCAACCTTTTACTCTTTGTGAAAAGAAGACATCTTAAATTAGACATGTTACAATACATATATCTCAAACTTAAAGACATTGGAAATATGGGTCCAATCTGTTCCTGCAAGAAAAGTAAAAACTATTACTATAATTACTATAAAATGAGGCCTTTTACTTCTTTTGTAAATAACAGGTTGGCGGTGAGTGGGTGTTGCCTGCATTCAAGTTTTTGCCAGACTTTATGACTTGTGAATTAATATTTATTGTTGCTTTTCTGGCCAATCTTTGAGCAGATGTAAGCCTTGCGAACTTGTGAATTTCAGAAATACACTTCAATTATATAAATCTGATGCCATGTTTCCCCCCCCCCTCTGGTGTTCCTCTTCTTCCACTCTCTCTACCTCAGCAGAGACATGTGCTCTTCCAAGACTCTGCTACTCCATGATGGGATTTGGCAGGAATGTGACACAGAGAGAAGAACACTGAAATAGAACTGGTAGGATGGAAGGTCCACACCTGGACAGTGGAAACCTTTGCTTTTTCCTTTAAGGCACCAGACAGGCAGAACTAACAGGTGATTAGATCAAAACCCTACTGTCAAAGCAACTACATCTGTAGAAACTAGAATTCCCTTACAATGCCAAATAGGATCCTGAGGAACATCATCCAGATTCACTCCAAAGAACAGCAGGTGGTGCTAAATCTCATGTTCATGAGTATGTGGGCACTGGGTTTAGCTTTTCTTCAAGTCCAAACATTCGTTTCAGAATTTTCTTCAGTAGTAACTCCTCAGAAGAGCTAATATAGACTACAAGCAATTGGTTAATGAATAACACTGACACGTTCTTGATGAATTTGAAATGCTGGACCCAAGTGTATATGTAGTTGAAATCCAGAAAATGACAGTGCCTTTAAACAATTGTAATAGCTTTATTTGTTTCATGCCACATGTTTGATATCCCATACAAAGCATAGTATCTCATATACACATTAAAATAAAAATACATTTAGAAATCAATGTTTTCTTGAAGTAGAGTAACACATTAGACACATAGGTTGGTAGTACCTTCATGATTAGTCAGCCGTTTTTATGGCAGCTGCTCATAAAAGCTTATATCTTAATAAAGTTGGTTAGCTTTAATTTTTTTATCAACCTTTTTGCTTGCTTTGTTGTCATAAGACTGTCAGTGCATCCCCCTTATCTATAACAAATGTTTCATAAGCTAAAATTTACTCAGTGCAATCAGTTTGGCTAGTTGCCATATGGCATATACAGATATTAATAAACAACTCAGAAAATATACATAATATACTTTTCAACACACTCCTGAGATCCATTGCGTAACTGATAATTGATCATCACAACAGCAATAGAATTCTGATCGGTGCCAAGTGAATGTTGATTGGAGCAAGTATTTCAATTTCCCATAAACCACATTGTTAGGAAATGTTGAATGTTAGAACTTAAGGTTAGTGATAGTATGAGGAAAGAAGTCATTGCAGAAGCTTGCCTCCAAGGCAGAATTCAGAGGAAACATCTTGAGAGATTAAGGTGCTTGCTGCCTTTGGACTGGCACTTCTGTATCTGAAGTACCAGAAATGTTTTGAAATTCAGCATGCGACCCTAACTTCATCCCCCAACTTTTAGTAGAATTATATCACAATAGCAATAGCACTTAGACTTATCTCTCCATAATACTTCACAGCACTCTCTGAGAGGTTTACAAATATCAGTTTATTTCCCCCAACAATCTGGTTCCTCCTTTTACTGATCTTGGAAGGAGTGAAGGCGGAGTCAGCCTTGAGCCAGTTAGGATTGAACTCCAGGCTGTAGGCAGAGTTAGCCTGAAATACTGCATTCTAACCACTGTGTCACCATGGCTTATATAGGAACTTAACATGTGAAAATGCCAGTGTGTAGTCTGATGAAGCACTGTACGATGAAGCTAAGCAAGTCTATATATGGTTACTGGTGGATAGGAAATCACTTGAAAATCTTAATTTGACACCTTTTATAGAAGTGTATATTTAAACACACACTTTTATATTAAATGAAATAAATCAATGAAAAGATTTTCCCTCTATCTCTCAATGAAAAGGAGGAATTGAAGAATTAATAAAGATTCTAAATCTTAGATGCTTTCTAGAAGATTTAATATTGCTTAAAAAAAAGTCTTTGGATTTCCCCCCTCCCACATAACAAAAATCATCACAAAACAAAAGTGTTTCTTCTGAATTCAGTGAAAATAAACAGGACCATCATTTGAAAGACATGTTTAAGCATGTGACTGATTGGCTGAATTAATAGCAGTGACTAATCTCTAATAACTTTTATTACTACCAACACAATGCTAGTACTACAAGACTCAAGACCCATTTCCAAAATGGCAGGAGTGCTTGTGTTCAAAAAAAGACAATGGTACAACAATCACTTCTCTGAGCACTGGAAAGACTGGGGTTAATTTATTTGAATTTGCATCCCACTTTATGGCAAGAATGTGACATCCACTTCTGTGTAAGAGAGCAAAAATGTCTCTGTATTAAACAGGCTTCTTGTGATTTCTGTTCTTCTTTTTGTGTTTATGGAAGTACAATAATGGGCAATGAACAGCTATATGATCTCTGTCCAAGGCTGATGCAAGATGTTTGTTCCAGTATAATCCAAACACAGGACAATGCTGGAACCTTAGAAACACAAAGTTTTGCCTATTCTGGCTGGGAAAACAAAGAGCAAAGAATTCAAACAGTGCCTACACAACGGCAGCCAATTTTTTTTCTCTGTTGTTCAGAAACCAGTTTGGGGAAGTTGATTGAATACATTGGGTACCAGCAAATGGATGTGGGTGCCAAAATTCTTAAACCTTTCCCCTCCTGTGGGTCTCTTGTCTTTAAGAACTACCATTGTCTCCCTGGTTCCAACAAATCTCGCTACAATAATTGAGAAGAATGATTCTTGTAAGAAATGATTTTTTAGAAACTTGTTACTGGAACAACTAATGGTAAAATTCATAAAGCCTGATAGGACAGAATTAACCATAATACAATATATGCCAGAGGTGCTTAGCTCAAGGCCCGAGACTGCATACAGTTTTCACTGTGACCGTTAAAATCTCTGCAAAATTTCCCATAAAATTAATACAACTGAAAGCTATTAAATGGAGGAGTGATGATATCGACATGAAAATCAGATTAAAACCTATTCAGTTCTTATTCTGCCCTGCACATTTATGCATCTCACTTATTTTTTACTACCTAGCACACTCCCTGGACCTAAAAGAAGCTTTTGGCCCGCTGTTAGAGCAGCGTTTTTCAAACTCAGAAACTTTAAAATATGTAGACATCAACTCCCAGAATTCTCATGTTGACTGGGGAATTCTAGAAGTTGAAATTCACCCATCTTAAAGTTGCTGAGGTTGATAAATGCTCTAGAGCATGGGTGTCAAACTCGATTTCCTTGAGGGCCACTGCCGCCACAGCCCCCCCTGCCCCCTGCAAGTGCCTCCCCCCTGTGATTGCTACCATTTCCCATGAGGGTCACTGCCCCCCTGGAAGTGCCGTTGCCCCCCAAGGCTGCTGCTGCTGCTGCCCTGGGGAGAGGGTGCCTCACTTGTCTCCAGAGCAGCCCCACAGGCCAGATCCAAGGAGGCCATGAACCAGATCTGGCCTCTGGGCCTTGAGTTTGACACCTCTGCTCTAGCATACAGTTTAGCCTGAAAAACTGTTCTAGATACTATATAGTTGCAACAATAGAAGAGAACTTTCTTATGAGAAGATCTAGTCCAGATTGTCTTTTCATGTTCACAAATTAAACCACATTTCATTGTAATACTTTGTTCAGCATAGGTATCTATTATAAGGCACATTTATAATAGATACCTATGCCTAGTAGGAATTAACATTGATGTAGATTTACCTGATCCGTTACTTGTCTCTATTGCTGATTGTTTGTGCATGTTTTGTAGTATATTAAAAAAAAGACTAGTCTAAAAAAAGTTAGTCAGGTATACCTTGCAACTAAATAAATTGAATAAGTAACTGTGAGCTTCAACCATTGATATTATTCATTTTTAAGAAGTAAATAAATGAAGATGAAAGAGACAATCAAGAGACATCGTTAAAATGGCAACCTTTTATTCCACACACAGGGTTGATCAAATTAGTAAATGATCCTCCTTCCTTTCTATTATGCAAGGAAGCAGAATACCATAGTCTTGCAAACTTGGTTCAGTAGTCATAGAAGGAGACGTGCAGGTCAAACAGGAACCATTTATTTACAAATCAGAATCATTACAGCAAGTAGTCTTGTTCTTACAGCAAGCTCTGTTCGACTCCATGTTGACTTGGTACACACATGCTTATATACAGTTTAGCCCCTAGGTGGCAGCCAATAGGCAACTGAGGATTTCTCACGCAATGCTCGGGACAGGAGACATGCAGTCTGGGGCCGACAGGCTTCCACTAATCGAGCTCAGTGACTCAGCATAGTTTCATTGAAACACATACACTAATAATAAGGCCAATACATAACACATAGAGCAAGTTTCAAGGCCATCACAACTTTGTCAATCAACATTTCAGTTCAGCTTCTCATCATCCCTGATTTCTATTGCTAAGGCACCATCTGAATCTTCCATTCTGTCTAATGACAGTGCTGGCCTATATCACATTTGAAAAGTCTGCTTCCGTAGACATATGGAAGACTGGAGACTCTCAAGACAGGCTTGACTCCTGCAGATTATATGGATACACATATGAATGGATGCAGTGGTTCTCCATTGCATTCTTCCAAGAAGTTCTCTCTTTTTTTCATTTTTCTAATCCAGTTTATAGCCCTAGTATTTCTTGTTAGCTTTCCAACCAAATACTTGCCAGATCTGACCCTCTTTAACTTTTTCAAGATAAACTAAGGCCAAGTACATGCTTGGAGGAAAAGCTTTAAAAAGCTATTTAATACTAGAGTCTGTTGCTGTATTCGCTGGACATTAATTCCTTAAGATAAGTACTTTAGCACTCAAGCAAGTTATACCAGGTCATGGGATTAAGGCTGGAGATCAAGGCTGGGTAAAAAAAAAATAGAAGGGAAGAGAAGTATTCTGTTTTTCAAATGAATAAAAGCTGCAGGAGGAAAGGAGTAATTTCCTTCAGGGTCTCTCACCCCAGACAGCACAATTCCAATGTTTCTTTCCCCCCCTAAAGGAGGAATAATACCCAATTAGAACTTTTTTTAATAAATACATCTGGAATGAATTGCAAAGCCATTCAAAATCCAAGTACAGACAACTGCACTCAATTATGTATGTTGCTCAACACTGGTTCCTTATCAGGATATGTTAAGATTGTAATCTTGAAACATTTGGCATTATTTATCAACAAGTGAGTAAGGAGAGAATGAAGTCAGCCTATTTATAGGCCAATGCTTAGAGTCACATTTTAAATCAGTTTAAGATGACAGGAGCTCTCTATAAAATGTCAATCCTTTTTATTTACTATCTGTTACTGCCAGCTGGGCCTAGAAATCTATGTCAAAAGAAAATTCTTCTGTGGGGCAAGATCAAAGTGAAATCCACTGTTATAAATATGATGGCACATTTTCACATTTGTCATGACAAATACAGAATGGCTGTCAGGAGGTAGGAACGCTTGCTTGGGTTGCTTCCCAGTGACATAACCAGACCCTATTACAACTGCAGGAGAAACACTGCTAACACAATCACATGCAGATTGCAGATGCTTTCACTTTGCTGCCATCTAAATTTCTGGAAATGTGTAGCTCAATACAACTGCATCAGCCACTCCACTACAGCCCAATTTAAGTCAATTGTTGAACACCACGGACATAAACCAGCCAATCACCAAATGCATCCTTCCTGGAATGTTCAGCGTAAAAGAAACAGACCTGCTCCTTGTCTTCCTAGAAGAGAAAAGCTAAAAAAAGCAAAACCACAAAGCAAAATGTTCTGCCAGATGTGCTGCCATGGAGGTGCTGCTGCTATGGGATATTTGCAAGAGCAGAACCTCTTGGGAAACCATTGGGAGGTCTACCAAAAAGCCAGAAAAGACTTCTTTTCTACGAAGTGCCAGGCCTGCTTTGGCACTGGAGTTTGTTTCTGTAACTGAAAGTCCTGTGAGTTTCATATGGGCATAACTGCATTCCTGGACCTTTTCCATGAATGAGGACGATCCAACTAGAGCAGAGAGTGAGGTCAGGCTTCCACAGCTCACAAACAAGTAAATATTAAAATGGTAACAGACAAGGTTGTGTTCTCAGCAGGTATTAAGAATATGACCCATCACATAGCAAAGTGCGGATATTTGTCATGAGGGGGTGAAAGTGTTTTCAATGCTCTCTTGAATCATATATTCTCTCCCCCCCCTCTCTCTTTGCACACAAACCCACACACCCACGCACAAACTCCAATTCAATTGCAGTATCATAAAAACAAATTAAGAGCAGCTAGCTGCCCAGTTCAAGGTTGTGCAGGTTAAAAACAAAAGCATAACAACATGGAATAAAATCAAAGGAGATAAAAATAGGTCGGATATAATGGCAAGGTACATCTGAGTAGCAGAGTATAAACTAATCATGCTAATAGGCTTGTGAAATTTAAAAAAAGGATAATCTGTAGATCTATCGGAAAGATAGTTCATAATAGAGAAGCATGTGCATACATGAACATCTATTGAAATTTCATATCGTGGAGAATCTCAAGAGTGGGTAGAAATATATGGAAAGGGTACTGCAAGCTTACTATGATATTAAGCTGGGATAGAGGATCTATGGCACATATGTCAAACAGGCAGCCCATGAGCCAGATATGGCTCGCGGATTGCTTGTTTCCAGCCCTCAGACTGGACATGACGGTGAGCAAAGCGCTCCCTAGAAGTGTGGGTTCATGGGGGTTGTCCTCGAGGATCACAAAGGGCATAGGGATGTCACAGAGCAAGAAGGCAGAAGGTGAACTGCGGCAGTGCCACTGATCCGCAATGACAGTGAGTCTGATACCGCTGATCTATGGCCAGCCAGATGTTACTGAACTAAAATTTCCAGCTTTCCTAATCATTGCAAGCTGGTACTGCTGGAAATAGCAGCTCAGCCACATCTGAAAAGTCATAAATTCCGCACCCTTGCCGAAAACAATAAAGTCTTTCTTCACTGGCAATATTAAGTGAAACTTGGGCTCTGAACTGAGCTTGTAAATAAATTGGTTTCTGAAGTAGTGAAAATAATACCATTTACTGTTGTTCGATTTTTTTAAAAAAAATTAAATAAATAAAACCCAAACTTAAAAAGGTTTTCTGCAGATGGCTTGATAGAAATCCCACGACTGTGAACTTTTATTTGATGGGAAACTCTATATATGGAATAAATTCTTTGGTTTTATCATGATATATGTAAATCTGAAAGCAGATTGTTTGGGAGAATGTCTTAAACGCTGGATGAGGTTTCTGGGAATCTAGAAACTGGAAGAAAGTGGATAGTCAGGATGTACAAACTGTTAGAGAATCTTCCCATCTGTCCTGCTCAGAGTTGGAGAACAAGTTCTCTCTCTGGTTAGGCCTCAGTGATAGGTCTACTGTTTAGAGTTTCCTGCTCCTAAGAAGACAGTTATTGAATTTGTTCATGAGTCTAAATCTAAATGGGACACTTTGGAAAGCTAAAACTAAATTGCACCTGTTAAAGAGTTATTAGAAGATGCTGCTGTTTCTCTTGAAGACTTTGTTTGAACATTGCATTTGCAGCAAAGATTTCTTCCCACTCTTGTGTGCATCGAAATGCTCTAAGTTGTACTCAACTTAAAAAGTATAGTGACATGTCTTGAAATGTGTAAAAATGACTAGTACATAGAGCAGCAGAAAGGTATAAGAAGACTTAGTGGAGCTGCTTCATGTTTCCATGAAGTACGTAAGATTTGTAAGAAAGTGGGATTAAATGAGAAAGCAAAGGAAAAGACTTCCCTGTCTCTATTTAATCTTCTCTGAAGGATAAAATGCTATAGAGGATACCATAACTCAAACAATGACAACATGGGAAAAGCTACATATTCCTTATCTCACAAATCACTGATAATGCTCTTAAATCTCTATCAGGTACATCTCAGTTACCATGTTGGTGTCATGATAATAGCCTCCAGGTCATGCCAACAAAAATGATTAGCATATTCTAGATGTGACCAAAGTTAGGTGCAATTAAGTCTCATTAAAATTTACAGGTCATGAATTCCACACTGAAATCCCATTAATTTCTTGCCATTGCAGATACTTAGACTTTCATAAATATTAGAAGCTCAGAGATGCTTTGCCATGCATGGAGACTGCAATTTGGTGGTTAACAAATATGCACATATAGCGCAATACCTTATGATTCTTCCATGTCCCCCATTTCTGTATTACAGAGGTGTAAACTAGATCTGGTTGATGGGAATGAACCAGATGAATTTTTAGGAAGATAATAATAAAATCCAATCGCCTTTTCCACTTTCTATGGTGCCTACAAAAAAAAATTAAGAGGACTAACAAATAATTTTCAAACACACATTCTACTCTACATCCTGATAGGCTTTCTGAGTTTCATAATTAATGCAGTGAAGCCCTTGCTTTATGATACTAATTTTATATATACCTTGATAACTTGATAACCATATTCATTATCTCAATTTTTTCTCTTAAATTTTTTCAGCCTTAAAATAGAAATGATCTTTAAGTACCATTTCAGAATCACCCTCTAAATTGAATGTATGCTGTATTCCATTGATTTTACAACATTTAGCAGGCTCCTACAATTTTTTTTTGTAATAGGAAACAGATTGATCAAAGATCAACTCTGACATTTTGAGTTTTTCTTTTAAAAATGGTTCTTGTGAGTTCATAAAAAAAAGGTTTGAGCTAAAACAAGGCCTTCCTGAATAATTTGGCAACAAAAGTGTGGTCCTAAACATGTGCATAAAGCAATTCACACAATATTTGCTATCTATATCAGGCAGTCATGCATGTGGCATAGCGGTGAATGTACAGTATTGGAGGCTCAGTTGCAATTCTACCCTTAGTCATAAAAAGCTAAGTTACTGGGTGCTTTGGGCCAATAATTTTCTCTTAACTCAACCTTGAGTTCCTGAATGACAAATGAGATATGGATCTAATAAAATAAGCAAACAAGCAAAACTTCAGCATATTGATAATGTTTCCGGATTAACACTGGGCACTGGGTCCTCCTTTCTATTTTTATTTTGAATGAATGAATCACTGCCAATAGATGGTGGTTGTTTCTTTCACGATCAGAGCACCAAGCTCATTCTGCGTCTCTGAAAAGAAATAGAAGAAGCATACAACTCACATTCCAATCCCCTTTCTTGCTTTCATGGTCACCAGAAGTCCCTGGATTGCAATTTGCACTCTATTTTTATTCTGAACTGATCACAAGAAACCCCTTAAATGCAACTAGGTTCCCTTGATGAAGAGAGTTATCGACTCTTAATACTCCCGTGACTGGCCTTCCTGATATTGAAAAGGGTTTCTGAATGTACCATTAATACTCTATCCAGTTCAAGGAAAAGATGGAATGACCCATGTTGTTGTTTTTATCTGCTGCTTTGAAGGCTGTAGCTGAAATTCACGGTTGGCTCAGATGAAAATCACATTGAGCAAAGCTTTACTTTCTAGTTTTAATATTGTTTCACTTCACATTTTATATCTTTTTATACACATGTTACACTTCTGTTGAAGGAACCATAGGAATTTTCAATCACTATCAGGCCAGATTCAAGGTTTTTTTTCTCCTCTAAGATATGTTGTTGAGCTTCTGTATTTTAGGGCTATTGTTATTGTCAGAGCCCCCCTGGCTTGTAATCAGTGTTGGCCACAAAGCAGGTTCCTTGGTTACAAGGATGGTGCGCAGAACAGAAGTGTCTG
>JANHFO010001245.1:221141-232593 GCA_032468095.1 Pareas carinatus | reverse complement strand
AACATTAAAAAACAAATTAAAAATATTAAACAATGGCCGATTATTAAGAATTTAAAATTAAAACTTTTCTAAAAAAAACCAAAATAGTCTAATTAAAATCAAGGGGAAACTAGGACAACCCTGCCTGAACAAATAGATGAGTTTTAAGAGCACGGCGAAACACCTGGAGGTCCAGGAATCTATTGCATTGCAATAGTCCAGGTGGAAAATGACGAGGGCTTGAGTGACCGTGCATAAGGAGTCCCAATCAGGAAAGGGGCGCAACTGGCGAATCAGGCGGATCTGATAAAAAGCCCCCCTGGTCACAGCCGTCATATGTTCTTCTAAAGACAGTCGTGCATCCAGGAGGACACCCAAGTTGCGAGCCCTTTCCATGAGGGGCAATGAATCACTCCCGATAGCCAGTGATGGTACCAGCTGGCTATATCGGGATGCCAGAAGACACAGCCATACGGTCTTGGAAGGGTTGAGTCTGAGTCTGTTCTTCCCCATCCAGACCCGCATGGCTTCAAGACACTGAGACATTACTTCAAGGGCATCATTGGGGTGATCTGGGATGGAGATGTACAAATGAGTATCATCAGCGTACTGATGGAACTCCACCCCAATAACCAAGGATGATCTCGCCCAGCAACTTCACACAGATGTTGAATAAGAGAGGTGAGAGGACCGATCCCTGTGGCACCCCACAAGGAGGGCGCCTCGGGGTCAAGCTCTGTCCTCCCGCCAACACCATCTGTGACCAGTCAGAGAGGTAGGAGGAGAACCACTATAACATGGTACCCCCCACTCCCAACTTCTCTAGCTGGTGCAGCAGGATATCATGGTCGATGGTATCGAAAGCCGCTGAGAGATCTAACAGGAGCATCCCCTATCCCGAGCACTCCAGAGACCATTGATCAATGCGACCAATGCCGTTTCCGTACTGTACCAAGGTTTGAAGCCGGACCGGAGTGGATCCAGATAGACAGTTTCCTTCAGGCGCTGCGCAAGCTGATACGCAACCACAATCTGAACAACCTTCACCAAAAAGCGAAGTGATAGTTAGCTAAAACAGCCGGATTCAGAGAGGACTTCTTGAGGAGGGGCCTTACCACTGCCTCTTTTAAGGTGGCTGGCAGGAACCCCTCACTCAATGAAGCATTAACAATTCCCTGGAGTCAGCCTCGTGTAACCTCCTGGGAAGCCAGTACCAACCAGGAACGATACGGGTCCAATAAACATGTGGTTGGATTCAGTCACCCCAGAAACCTGTCCATGTCCTCAGGAGTCACAGGGTCAAACTCCTCCCAGATAACCGTCTCAAGGCCTGCCTCAGTCATCCCACCCGAATCTAGCCAGTCAGAGTCCAAGCCCCTCTGAATCTGATTGATTTTGTCATGCAGATAACATCCAAAATCCATAGCATGACCCTGTGCTCCTGGAAGAAGAAGGGAGCCTGGGTGGTTATCTGCTGATGCGATCAGAATGGAAAAGTGATTTCGCTTCACTGCTCTAATCTCCCCCAGGTAATATAAGATCTAACCAGGGTTCGATCAGATTTGGAGTGGCTGGCCCTCCAACCACTCTCTAGGCATCTTTTTCGGCATTTCATTTCCCTCAGCTCCTCAGAGAACCAAGGAGCCAGGGTGGTTCAGTGCCAGGTCAGAGGCCGCAAAGGCACAACCCGATTGAAAGCATTGCCGGCCACCCTATCCCAGGTGACCACCAGCTCTTCGGTCAAGCCATGAGACAGAGCTTCATACATTTTCCTTTTCGGATTTTCCACGCTTTAGTCTCCACCCTAATTCCTCTGCCTTTGTATTTTTGGGGGTTTGTATTTCTATCACAAATTTTCTTTTCACTTTTTTTTGAAGAACTTTAAAATTCCCCTGTATTTTCATAACTTGAACACATCTATCCCCCTTTTTACAAATCTTTGGATCTTCTTTTTCTTGCTTAGTTTCTTTCTTCTTCTATTCGTGTTTACTGTTAATTTTATTTTCAAAACTTTCTTTGCCATTTTGCAGTCCTCTCATTTTTGGGAAAGTCTTTCCACCAAAGGCAGCACGTTCTTCTCTAATCGCATCCTCACTTGTAGAAAAGCCTCCTGAACATTAAGCAAACATTATTCAAAGTCCATTGTCCTCTCCTTCTTTATTAGCTCCATTCTATCTGCTCACATCCCAATGTGGATCATCAAAATTCATTTAAGGTCCTTTTCTTCTTTATCTTTTTTTTTCTCTCCTACCCACCCCCCACCTCGAGGTTGCTGGATTTCTTGTTAGAATCAAAACTTTTCCAACACGATATCTCAATCTCAATTTTCAAAGGGATCTCCTTTTTCCAAATCCGCCATTTTCTTCGACACCGTTCTTCAACCCAAAATGCCAAATCGCTGCTTTTTTTTTCTTCATGAGTACAAATTTTAAATGTATTCCAATTCACCCCCTTTGTGTCAAGTCTGTAGAGATCAATAAAAAGGAAAAGTACCTCTGTAAATATATTAGTTCCTCTCAACTGGGTTTCCTCCTGCTGTTTCTTAAGTTGCTTTCGTCTTGCTGTTAGTTTCAGACTGTTCTACAGTCCCGACCTCCATGGCGTCAAGTCTGTCCAGCAAAAAAGAGTCAAAAACAGAGAGCAAACATACTGGCCACTGCCTGGTACATGTCTATGTTGCACCCCCTTATCAGATACCCTTCCAAGGTATCCTAGGGCTTCCAGCAACTCCCGAAATGGCAAAGTCAGTGGACCTCCAATGGCCTCATCCTCATGCGGTCAGGACCGGAACCGGAAGTCATCTCAACATTTCTAAGGACCTCTTTCTTCTGTTTTTCACTCTTTCTAATTCTAGACTTGTGCTGCCAGATCCTTAGCACCCGAGTTAACTTGCAAACCTCTGCTTATTTGCATCAAATTTTATTTATGTGTTTGACTACAACTTTCTCGGTTACACCTGCATTCTAACAAGCAAAGCAAGGTAGAAACTGAGGCTAGAAACTAAAAGAACCTGCAGGTGGGTGATAAGGTAGGAAAAAAGAAGCTTTTAAACATAGAAGAAAGAGTAGGTAGAGAAAACAAGAGAAAAGTAGGACGAGGATCATTCTATAGCACCCAGAGGTTTTCTAGATGTATCTCTGTGGAGAAATGACTTACATCAGATGTGGTTTCTTCGTACATTGCTATTCTTTCATAAAGGTTTCACTGTCCGTAATCAACTGGTCTTCTGAGTAAACTTGAGATAGAATATAATACCTGCTTCTTCAAATTTGAAATATTGCACCATTAGGAAATGGTATTAGAGCAGTGGTCCCCAACCTCCGGTCCATGAACTGGCACCAGGCAGTGGCATGCCAGCAATCAGTCCGTGCAAACAAGCCAAGCCTCATCCGCAGGATGCAGGCAACATACAAAACCAGGCCCCCTCCTGTCCAGAGAAAAGCCCTGGTGTCCAAAAGGTTATGGGACACTGTGTTAGAGAACATCAGTGCAGTATAAGAATTCTCAATTTGTTCTTCTTTTTGTAAGGGTATACTTTTTATTATTTTTATATAAAAACAAAAAACAACATGTTTATATATTTCCATCAACATCAGCCTGCTGGACATATATTTCAAATTTCTTTCATCAGTACTTATTAAGTTCATTAATGCTATTTCACACCTACTCCTTCCATCTCTTATTCAACCATCTGTACTGCTTTTAAGTCCATTTTCCTAAAAGCTTTCAAATCATTTCATATTTATATAAAACATTCTAAGTAACACATTACAGTAATAACAGGTTCACAATTTTGAACATATTAAATTATTTAAATGATATTATATTTATTTAACATCCTTAAAAATCTTAATTTCACCTTCTTATCTTGTCAATATTTTAATTTACACTAATGATCATTTAACCTCCTATCCTGATTTACTGGTAGAATTCTAGGTTTGAAATTAAATTTATTTAAAACATTTTAAAATTATTATCCAATTTCAATACCTCATAATACATTTATCAATTCCATATCACTACAATATAACAAAGCTAGCAATTTTTCATCAATATTTAAATCCATTTTAAATCTTTTTATCTTAAAATACAATCTTAAACGCCCCATTATCTGATAATATATCCTTCAATTTCTCAATCTTTACAACCTTGGCATAGCGATCTTTAAAATTATTTCAATATTCTTAATCTTATATCTTAAATCTAACCATGAAATTCTAAAAATTGCATTCATTTGGAATTTTCAAATTGAGCCTACTCAATATCAAAAAAGTAAAAAAATTCTATTCTATATAACATTTTAATTCATATACTTAATCATTAAATAGAATGAAATTTTAAGCTTCATATTTAATTCTTCATATTCCATTCATTTAGAATAATCAAATTATATCAATATTCATAAATTTAACATTTTACTTCATATAACTTTCTCCATTTTATTATTTATAAATATCCAATATTCATTATGTCAATATTTATTCAATATCAAACAATTTTTAATAAAGTTGTATTCTATATATCATTTTAATTCAAATACTTAATCATTCAATAGAACAAAACTTTAATATTTAGTTCTTCATTTTACAATATTTTTATCTGTCCAAATTTTTTCCATAATTTCCACATTTGTCTTTTGCCTGCATTTTTAGAATTGTTCCCCTTCTCTGCTCATTTTCTTCCAAGTTTCCTCACGTTTCATCATTAATATCTTACATTTAGTAGCAATAGCAATAGAAGTTAGATTGCATACCACTTCACAGTGCTTTATAGCCCTCTCTAAGCGGTTTACAGAAAATCAGCATATTGCCCCCAACAATCTGGGTCCTCATTTGACCTTGGAAAGATGGAAGGCTGAGTCAACCTTGAGCTAGTGGGACACGAACTGCTGAACTTACTGGCAGCCGACTGTTAACAGAAGTAGAATGCAGTACTGCACTCTAACTACTGCGTCACTACAGCCCCTTTCTTTAAGGCTTTTTTGTGAATTGGTTTGTATGGCTTGCTTCTTGGAGTTTTCATAGGGGTGGATGACACTCTCTTTAAAAGTCTTACAGCTTCCTTTGAACGTCCTTTTACCTTTTAGTTAATAGTTTAATTTTTCTTTCTCAACTATATCTTTCCAGAAACTTGTTGCTTTCCTTCAGTGGCTTCCTATTTATCAATGTAGTTATTATCCATGCTGCAATCCTTTGTCTTTTCCTTAATTGTGTTTTTTTCCTTTGGCTTTTCTATTTATACTTCATAAATCCATCTATAAGTGTCATTAACATTTCATTCCTCCATTTTAATATTTGTGGAATCATTTTTATTTTTATATTTTTTATATTTTTCCTTTTATATTTACTTGGCAGCAAGTCCTGGAGTTTCACTTCTTTAACAACACATCACAGAACCAACAAAACACAGCTGCAATGCAAGGTCAGAGTTAGCTTTCACTTTTCACTTTCACTTCACACCACTGCATTCTTTTTTAAAAAGTAAATCCAACAAAGTTTTACCAATTTTACTATCTTGTATTATGAAGGCAGTGACTTTTAAATTTTAGCATGGATAGAAAGTCATGACTTTTTTTTCTCTTTTGAATGTTAACCTTTTAAAAATTTCTTTTAATTAGGTAACATAGTCTTTTGGTGTAAGATTTTAAACCCACCCAGCCGGTTAAATGTTGATTGAAAGCTTTTTTGCGGCATGGTTCCAAGTCGCTTCTATTGTTGCTTTTGGCTCATCTGCGGCTAAAGGCTGTGAGCCCACAGCATAGCCAGGCAGACCTTTTGAGGAGCTTTTTTTCCCAATTACAGGTTGGTCTCCACCTCCCCTGCGACTGCGGAACATCTCTTCCCTTTGTTGCCTCTCCAGGGCAGCTTAGGTTCAGCTCTGGGCATAGAACTGGACCGGTCTATTTGCTGTCAGGCAGTTCGACTTGGGAGCCTTCCGAATCTGCTGCCTCGTCGACGCACTGTCCACTGGAAGTCCTCAATTTTTTCTTAGAGTAGTATTTATAGGCATTCATAGTAGTGGGGGCAAAAGGAACAAATAATATAACATGTTTTGGGACATTGTGATATGACTTCTGTGTTGGCACCCAGCATTGGACAGAAGTTAAAAAGCCATTGTGCACATCATAATATCACAACACATATTTCTTGCCTTTTTTTCATTCTTGTGATTTGCACCAGATGTTTGTAGGGACACTGATAGCTAAAATGCTTCATTTAGTGTTGTGCAGTACTTTGGATGTACATGGGGAAAAGGATTTGCGAAAATGTCAAAGGATGAATGCTGCAACTTCCTGCAGCTCTTTAAAGCAGAGGTTTTCAAACTTTTTCAAGCTACAGACCCCAAAACATGTCATTGCTACGTGACAGACCCCATTCCTACAAATGAAACTAACTACTAATCGACAATCCATGCATATTACTTTTCTCAAACTTTTCTTGACCTGTCTGTGGACCCCCTGGCAACTTGCCACAGACCACAATTTGAAGGCCTCTGCTTTAAAGCATCCGTGTCTTTTTCCAGAGTCACAAAATTGTCAACAGAAATCTCCCTGCAGCTGTGAGGCACTCCTGGAAAAAGATGCAAAGGCTGTAACAAGTCACAGATAGATACAGCATTCCAGACTCCTAAGTGTTGCAGAGTCTTATATTATTTTGTTCCCAAATAAACTTAAAGCAATTGTTCTACTTCTGACCAAATAAACCTGGTTCACCACACCTCCCCGGTATCTCAGGTGTCACAGCAAGAAGCTGTGATTGAGGCTGTCAGAGCCAAGGACAAGCTGCTTTCCGTCTGACTGAAGCGACATCAGCTTCTTGGCCAAGCTGTCTGGGTAGCTTGCCTGCCTGTTGAGTTTTTTGTTGTTTGGGTTTTAATTCACTTTACTAAGATTGCTTTTCACTCACTTAAGTGACAGGTAGTTATTTGTTTTCCTGGGTTCCATTTGACACTTTTTTGTTAGCATAAAAATGCTAATAATAATAATTAGGGCTTTTTTAGAGTTGTCTGAGGTTTTAGTGCTGCAGCATTGTTAATCTCAAACATCCACAACACTTTGCTGTATATGGGATAGTATGATAGCATTTAAACATAACAAAAGAAGCTCATTATAGCAAGACCTGATTGCAGTATCTCTCAGCCTCTTGATAGCAAGCAAAGACTTAACATGCTCTACATTTGTTTGCAGTGTTATGCTTTCTGCGGAGTTCTGAAAAAAAAATAAAGCTGGTTTAATTATGTCTCTTTCCAAAGGTTTAATTCTCTCAGCCCCCTTTTATTGAAAAAGGAAATTGATCTTGTGATAGAAGAAATGTATACAATCTGATGGAAGGGAAGGTGGCTTTTGGTGTTTGCTTGGTTTTCCTTTAGTTGGGGTAGACAATCTGTTAACCTGCAGATGGTTCTTGAAGTCTTCCTTTAGGATTTGGGAAAGCCAGTTTGGCATCGTGGTTAAGGTGCTGGTCTAGAAACCAGAAGACTGTGAATTCTAGTCCTGCTTTAAGCACAAAAGTTGATTGTGTGACTTTGGGCCAGTCACTCTCAGTCCAACCCACTTCACAATGTTGTTGTTGTTGGAAAAATACGGGAATTAGGTATGTTTTCTGCTTTGAGTTACTTATTAAGTAAGAAAGGCAGGATAAAAGGTGGATAGATGAATGGATGGATACATAGATAGATCTCCATTATGTGTTGGTCAGAATTGTAGACATTGGAACCAACTACAGGTTTCATCTTAACAATAACCTTTTATTTACCACAGGCTTCTTTTGTAGGGGTTGCAGTAAACAAAAGATGAATACTGTACAGCTTTCTTTTAATCATTGTAACCCTGTTGTTCAGTCACTAAGTCATGCTCAACATTTCGCAACCCCATGGACCACAGCATACCAGGTCCTTCTTTTCTCCACTGCCTCCTGGAGTTGGCCAAATTCATCTTTATGGTTCCCCAAAGTGGGAAGAATTTGGAGTAGGAGAAAAGCTTTGTGTGAAGAGAAGGACAAGAAGAGTAAAGAAGAGAAGGAGAAAAAGAGATGCTTCTGGAGGAGAGGGCTGTAAATCATTTTCTCAGAAAGTTCCTATTTTTGCAAATGTTAGATTTAATAAGGGGGATGCCCACCAACTGCTTCTCTCCCAAGCTGCAAAAAGAATCAGAGAAATTGGACAGAATTTTTAAATTTACAAAATCAAAAAATGTCTCAGATTTGATGAAATCATAAATCCAGCAAGAATTTAGCTGGTTTGAAAACATTTGAGGTAAGAACAAAGGGAAGCTTGTGTCCTTCTCAGAATACATCAAACCTCAATGTTTCGAGATTTTCAAATCAGATGAAAATAGCTGGGCAACGGTGTTGCTGAAGATGTTCTGGTTTGTTTGTTTTCCACTGGGAGGGTTATGTAGCAGACACTACTGGCACGGCAATGACAGGAAGAAAATACAAAGAGCTTCACTTGGCACATGCATACCTCGTGATCTGGAAAGTCAAACAATATCAAGAGGATTGATTTAGTGTCAGTGTCTGACATAAATCTCCAAGAACGACTGCTAAGCAACTAAGGGGGCACAATGCATTGTTTCTGGACTGCGCTTTTAGCACTGTTCATTCATTTCTCTTCAACTTAAGCTGCACATGGAATTGCAACTCATTTTCTATTCTTCCAGGAGTGTGCACATCACCCGCATTATGAAGCCATGTGATGGATGAAAGAATAATGTAACCTAGCATAGCTTATTAGCAGCATGCTTGCTTTCAAACACAATTTAAGTTGCCTTTTTAAAATGTTCAGGACAAATTTGGAGCATTCACTCACCCCAATTGCTCCGTTCACCAACTTGCCGGAAATTTTTGAAAGTCCACTTGTGCCCCACAATATTTGCAATGGCTTGGTATGATTATTATATTTGATTTAGACATTTTCTAGATCCATGAGAAGAAGGAAGTAAAGCATCTGTCTCCATTTCTTTGCATTATACAATTCATATAATAATTTAACCACAGTCAGTTTATTCCAGCACTTCCAGACTTAATAAATGGTTCTCCTTACCATGGATACCTTCAAACTTAAAACAAACTCTCTCTGTCTTCATGAATGATTCTCTCATGGTCTGAGGAGGGAAACCCCAATAACCTGCATTGATTTATGATTGCAAAGTCTTGAGAGTATTGATCTGGCGCCTTTACATTATTAAACAAAAAGTAGAGTTATCATTTTAGGTAAATTTCTGTAATGGAATAATTTGGACCCAATTAAACCATAGCAATAATAAAAAGTAATAAATAACAATCTATTTTCTTCATTGCCAGTTGCACAATCTACTCCCATAAGGTACAGCTGGGGAAAGAATTAAAATCTGTGTATATAGAATAGAGACAATGGTCAGTAATCAGCACAATGCATTAATACTGAGTACCTGCTCTAATTTTTCTCACATATTTGCCCAATCAAAGATTAAAAATAAATAGATGTAACATAGTTACAGAAATGCTGATATCTCCAGAAATACACAAATCACACGAGAATACCGACAGGATGTTACCTGTCTCCCACACAGAGGCAAGTTGAAATGGCTGCTGGCAATGCCAGGAAGTCTCAGAGAGATCAAAAACCATACGATTAAAAATGTATTTCAGAAATAAACAGTGTAAATCACAGCAATGATGTATAAATTAGAAATGAGTTGGTGTCAGAGATATCCGCATCTCTTTGGAGGGAGAAAGTGAGAGAAAGAAAGAAGAAAATAATAGTGTCCTTCAAAAATGCATTAAACTATTGCTAGTAAGGATTTGTTTAACTTTCCTCTTTTTATCACCTGTAGTGGAGTCTTGGGGACCCTTACAACAAAGCAGCAAGTATGCAAATCTCAATATCAAACAAGGAAGATCACAAGAATATTATATTCGGCACTGGTCCAAATTCATCTCAAATCCTGGTTCAGTTTTGGGTACCACAATTTAATAAGGATTCAGACAAGCTGGAGCAAGAACAAAGGGAGGCCTTGAGAATCACCGGGACATTTAGGATGCCAAGGAGAAGTCAAGATCTATTCTCTGTCACTTCAGAATACAGGACATCAACTAGTAGTGTTAAGCTAGAGGGAGGCTTAGACATTTCTCAGAAATATTCTTAAGTCTTCGTAACTGCATGGTGCCGAGCATGTTTTTAAAAGGACACTTCCAACTTTTATAATTCTACCTAAAGAAAAGTAATGACTATCACATCTTTCTCCATAATAGAGTCAGATAGTTCTTAGAAGAAGCTAAAATGGCACAAAGCAGCATGCAAACTTTCAGCTTCTCCAGACTTTTTCCTCAAGCAAGTTTTTACAAAAAAAATAATAAAAGAAAGTGAAGACACAAAAAAGTAAAACCAATTATGAACAGCAGTAGAAATGAAGAGAAAGGGATAAAAAGAAAGATAGTGAAGTGGTTAAGCAGTTCAAGGACAGTTTATGTCTATTCATAGGTGTTTGGTACAAGCCATGATGACATCATGGGAGCAATGACATCATTCCACAATGGATGGGAATTATGCAATATACGTTGTATAATGATGTCATGATAAATAACTTAGATTGTACCTATTATCTTTGTGCATGTATCTATTTCAAGAACAGCTGAGCTCCTGGTCTTGCTGGCTTTCTCTCCTAGTTTTGATAGTGATTCGTCCTTTCCTTTTCTTCAGTGCAAATATTGGTTGTGTTTCATGACCCCCTCATCAAAAATGTTAACCAAAGTTCATGTATTGCAGTCTTCTTTTCCTTGTCACCAGTCATGTATTGTTCTTTAACCAAATGCACCTCTCTCGGAGTTTTACCCACTCTTTGAATTGAACAACTAGTCTTGTGATGCAAAAAGAACAACCTAAAACTGAACTCACTCAAAACAGTGGAAATTATAGTTGATTTTAGAAGAAACTAGTCTATTCTATTTCTTCTCACAATATCAAACAACACAGTAACAAAAATAGAGTCCTTCAAATTTCTGAGCTGTGCAATATCTCAAGATCTAAAATGGTCAGCCAACATCAAAGATGTCATTAAAAAAGCACAGCAAAGAATATTCTTTCTCAGACAATTCAGAAAGCTCAGACTACCCAAGGAACTATTGACTCAATTCTACAGACGAATCACTGAGTCCATAATCTGAACCTCAATGACTGTCTGGTTTGGCAATGTAACAATACAAGATAAACATAAACTTCAAAGAAAAATTAGAACTGCAGAAAAAAATAATTGCTATAAAACTTCCCTCCATTGAAAATCTGTACACCGAACGATCCAAAAAAAGAGCAGAGAAAATAATTATGGATCCCTCACAACCTGGACGTAATCTGTTCAAACTCTGGACGATGCTACAAAGCATTAAAAACAACCAGACATAGGGACAGTTTCTTCCCTAATGAGTGGCTGTGGTTGCCGGCGCCGCGATATAGCCAGCATGTGCCATCGCTGGCTATCGGGGGCGAGTCGTTGGCC
>JANHFO010001245.1:120873-128373 GCA_032468095.1 Pareas carinatus | reverse complement strand
AGGCTGATTGCTGCAAACCAGCTGTTTAAAAAGTTAATTTGATAAAGTGTAAGCGACACAGTGGGAGAGGTGGCTTTGGAAAGATAGCTCCGAGGGTACAGTAACTGCAGGAAGAGATCATTATTGATGGTCACTGGATGCTGAGCCCATCTTCTTGCCCCAGAAGTATGCTGAAAGAGCAGCGTGCTTTCCTACTCAGGGATAGGACTCTAGCTGGCATTCCAGCAAAGCTGTGTTTCTTAACCTCAGCAACTTTAAGACGTGAGAACATCAACTCCCAGAATTCCCCAGCCAACCACTGCAGTGGAGAGAGAAGATGACATTTTCTTGGCTGGCTGAGGAATTCTGGGAGTTCAAGTCCACACATCTTAAAGTTGCTGAGGTTGAGAAACACTGCAGTAGAGGGAGAAATAGACATTTCCTTGTTCTGCCTCTGTGTTTTGGGACTAGTCTTCTACAGAGGTTTCTTGAGCAGGGAGGCAACCAGAATTGTAAGCGCAACTAGAGAGGACGAGGAGAAGTTCAGGGGTCATGCAGAAGAATCAAGTGGGCATATCTGGATGCGACGACTTTTAGTAAGAGAAGAACTGGGCATTATTCACCCTTGAGAAGAAGGAAGAACAATCTTAATTCTACCTTTATGTTCCTGGAAGTAAATCCCAAGAGTATTAGGTGAAAGAGCAGTTGGGGAATTGTCATCAGATCCCATTGTTGCTAATGCAAATAAACAGTCCTGGTTATGACTTATGTAACTTCTAGTTTCTATTAACACATATAGCACCAACAAAGTTTTGCAAATCACTTGAATCTTCAGGAAGGTTGGATGCCTCAGGCTCCCCATGTTTTATTATTTTGTATACAGGTAGTTCTTAATTTACCGCTATTAGATTAGGGACTGTTCAAAGTTACAGTAGCACTGAGGGGAAAAATGACTTATGGCTGGTCCTCACATCTGTGACCATCACAGCATCCCGATGGACACATGATCTAACGTTGAGTGCTTGACCTCCGATATGTACTGCAATGATGCTGGCTGAAGCTTCCCGAGGTCATGCAATCAACCAGCCGACTCACACAAAGTCAATGAAGGGAGGCTGGATTTACTACACCCCAGCAAGATTCACTGATGTACAGTGATTTGCTTAACACCCACGGCAAAAAGGTCATAAAATCAGGCATGATTCACATAACAACTGCCTTGCTTAGCAGTGGAAATTATGATCTCCATCGTATGTTAAGGATCACCACTTGCCTCAGCTTCTGCCCACCAAGCAGTTTGAAAGCATGTTTTATGCAAGTAGATAAATAGGTACCACTTTAGTAGGGACATGATCTGGCGCTTCGTACAGATGGAGAGAATCCTGCTGGCACTGGACCTTCCTGGTTGCAATGCCCATTTGCAAATTGACTTTAGTGGAAGGGGAGGATCATGCATGATGCTGTAGGAAAGCCACTCAGCTTTCTTTTTGATATGACGTTAGCTCGCCCCCTGTGGCACACCTTGGAAAGCACATGAGCATGTACCGAACCAGGCTAGCAATCTTAGATAGTCAAACTGCTATTCTTCATTAGCATGGTAGTCTACTGGCTAATGTAACATTGCCATATGCTAAAGGAATAAATAATTACAAGCAGCCATGAGAATCAGAGTATGTTAGGATCAGAAAGGAGAAATGGTTATTTACATGTTTTTATTCCTCTTTCTCTTCTCATCCCCAACATACATCATGCTTTTTTCAAGCCCTGAAGGAGTAGATGCCACAAATTCAAGTGCTAGTAACTCACACTGAAGCCTGAGCAGGCTCACGATCCTGCTGTTTTTGTCAAAATGATGAAAGTATCACAAGCTCCACCCTTTCTATACATGTGTGACAGGTTACAGAATACATTCAAAAGGAGTGAGGTTTGCATTACAACACAGCACTGCTTTTATTATTCTCACCACCACAGTGTCTCACTCTCTGCAGATACTGCTGAGCTGAAGCAGTATTTGGCAGTGAGGAAGCATCTTTGGAGCCAAGATATACATCTAAATAATGTGTGAAAAGTAATTAGGGCTCAATCAGAGCTAGTCATTGACCAGGCTTAAGAAACTTCTTTTCTAGCTTGCAATTTTATGTCTGTAGTAGATTTTGTTTAGTGGAGTAAATCGGTACTTGATGATGATTCAGTATCATTGTATTTCTTGAATATATTGATTCTGAATGCCTTCACAAAGAGAGTAAGGGTCATTTTTTCTGCATTAGCTTGAGTTGCATCCCATCTTCCTCTGACTTCTCTCAGGAGCATTTAACTGGATGGTTGTTTTCTAACCAGGTTGAAATAGCTCTACAAGAATTATTGGGTACAGAATGAGTATCACATACAGTAAATTACAAAATGAGAAAATGCTAAAAACTGACTTTCCAATTGCTAGACTTTGCAGTTTGATAGCTGATGCCAAATCTAATCAATACTTGACCTTCTCAAGACACATGACAGGTAGTTCTCTGAAACACTGCATGAACTTCATATAAAGATCATTCCGTTTGCTCTGTGTTAAAAAAAATCAAGTAATTGTTCCCCCCAAAAATGTCTTCTAGATATTCTTTCCTTTTGTGTTGCCTTCAAATTAGTTTTTGACTCCTGCAACTGCCTGGGCTGGACTTTTCTTGGCAAGATTTCAGAAGTGGTTTGCCATTACCTAGAGCAGAGAGAGAATGACTTGTCCCAAGAGCCCCCATCTATGTTTGTGCCTAAGGTGGGACTAGAACTTCCAGTCTCCCAGTTTCTAGCATGGTTCCTTCATCCCTATGCCACTTTGGCTCTCTTATTCTTCCTGTGCAGGATCAAATACACTGTTTCCTTTAGTGTTGAATCACCAGATAGAAATTTTGGTTCCTATAAAAAAGGCTTCAAACTCACTTCAGCATGGATTTTGACATTTTCATCTAAATTCAGCTTTTGGGTGAGTTGTGATGAAGCAATAATGTATTAATAAATCTTGATATGACTTCTCAAACTCTTTCTTGGTGATATCAATAGACAGTATCCTATCTTTATTCTCAGATATATTGAGTGACCTAATAAAACCTCTTAACACTGATGAAATGCAGCCCATGGATCATAGGTTCCTCCTAGTGAAGTATTATAGTATTCTCAAACTTATGAGTGATGGATGGGGAAGGTACATTCATGTTCTTTGTCTTCATGATGGTTCTCACCCACAAGGACTAGGAATATTGAGAGATATGGTGTTTCTGTGACCCTTTGGTTTGTTGTCAAAATGAGAGCTATTTAAATCAGTCCCCTACAAATGGAAATCGGAATTCCAGCTGATTCAGATGATAACCTTTCCTAGAACAAATAGTTTTTGGCAGAAGCTTCTTTCATTATAAAAAGAGGGATCGGTAGAATGAAGTCATATATATATAAGCAAGGCAAAAAGCTTCCTCAGGAAAATTATTGCTTTATTAAGAACTATGCAGATTTTATTTTTAAAATGTAGCAAATTAAAAAAAAAGCATTATCAGTGGAACATTTTCCTCAGTGCCTTTGTAACAATGCTCTTTGGGAAAAAACATTTTTTTTCTCTTGTACCACCCAGGTTGTACTTTGATTATTTAATTTAAATAACAATGTACTATAAAGCAAGAGGCAAAGAAATGTTACTTTTTCTTGGTTTAGATTTCACTTATGATCCAATGACTATTAGCTCAATGGTGGCATTTCTTTATTCAGCATTTCAAATCATGTTTGTTTTTTTTAAAATGAAGGTATTGGTTTTCTGGTAAATTCCTCAAACCCCACCCCAAATTTCATAAGTGGGCTATTTGTTATTCTTCAGTAACTGGATGTACAGTATATTCTCAAATACGTGCGGAAAAAAGATGAAACTTTGACCACACAATCACGTTTGCCATCTTGACTCTTTTGATCTACCCCTATGGATACTCCTGAGATGTTTTGGCGTAAAAGTCCAACAATTTG
Organism: Pareas carinatus; assembly: GCA_032468095.1. Taxonomy (NCBI): domain Eukaryota; kingdom Metazoa; phylum Chordata; class Lepidosauria; order Squamata; family Pareidae; genus Pareas; species Pareas carinatus. The sequence continues at coordinate 124,404 of JANHFO010001245.1, read as the reverse complement.
TCTAATCTCAGTTCCTTGCACATCCTTATTAATAGGAAAAAAATACCAGTGGGCTGGCCTTCAGATGAAATTAAGGCCTGGTTCACACCTCAAGGTAAGATTTTTTTAACTTAGTTTGTAGAACAAGTCATTGTGGGTGGGTTTATTTTATCTTTTATCTTTGCTTTTAATCGTATTATTTATTCATTTGTTTGCTTATTTGTTAAATACAGATAGTTCTTGTTTAGCATCATTAATTTGCAATCGTGATGCGGTCATGAAGACTAACTGTGACCAATGCCCAGCATTTAGGACAATAAAAGCCTTCAGTGTGAAACTGATTAAGGCCTGGTCAGTTTTAGACAGCAGTTGCAAGCTGGCCTGGAGGGCTCTAATCAACTAATTAAGATCACAGAGCTGTGCACCATAGCTTGCCTTCAGCTCTTTTTAGGCAAGTGCTGCGTGGTGGAGAAAAGCAGCTCGAGGAGAGGTTGTTTGTTTAAGCAATTTCTCTGCCCTGTGAGGGGGAGAAAAGGAAGGGGAAAAAATCAGGTCAAAGACAGGACACCGTGTGAGAGAACTTTATCTGAATGAGAAGACAGAAACCAGCAGTCTTCGTAGCATCTCTCCCTTTCTCTCTCTCATTCATTTAGCTCCTTAGTGACTATTTTGCTGGAACCAAACGGAGTCACTGAATGAGGACTACCTGTTATAGCTTGCCTTCAAGGTGTATTTTACCCTTTAGTTTATACCCACGGCACCAACCATGAACTGACAGAGGGAAAGTGGTCTCCCTAGACCTACTTGTAGATCTTAACAACTACATCATGCTCATCTACACTGAATTCAGACTGGGAAACATTTAAAAAGAGAAGATAGTGCAATAGAGTTTGGTCTTCCATAAAGCAAGTTCACTGTACAAACAGAACATATTTATTGCTCTACCATTCAATCACAGTATTAGTAAATTGGCCATTTAATGTTCACAGAGAATGGTAAAATGGTTCCCATGCCACCAAAGTACTACTATTAAGAAGGTGTGAGGTAATACTAAGAAGCATTTATCAAATGTTTCTTGACAGAATGATGGTTGGGTACAACAAGGAAGGAAACTTTTAAGGGTAAATCATAATGCTCTGCATTATGACTTGAAGGATATTGTTTGCTTCTGATTGCTGTAGTGTATGGGTGAATCTTAAAAATAAACTGCGGTTCCAAAGGTACTCTTCCAAAAGGCAACTGGACTACTGGATTTTATTCAGTCAGAACTGAAGAAGCTTCCAGGGTGAGAAGTGATGTTTTGGGGGCGGGGGGACCAAGAAAATCCAGTTGTCTTTTGGAGAAGTACCTTTAGAACTTCCATGACCTGAATGATTGAGAATCTCCATAGACATTAACTTGCATTGTTAAAAAAGAACGAAAACCAAGTGGAACGGCTGCTGAAATATTTAATAAGTAAATATTAAATAAGTAAGGCTTTTTTTAAAAAAATCATGTTTTTTGCATGTAACTAATATAATTCCTTTTATCAGGATCTCAAAATAATTTATTTCTGCAATAATGTCCATTAAAACCTCTGCTACGCAGTTTAGCAAGCAGGAAGAGGTTCCTATAGATTTCTGCTCTTATTAAAAGCAACAGCAGTTACTATTTTGTATGAGTGAGAGATTGAGTCTAAATTGATGCATATATAAGGTAATTTCAGTTGTGTTGCTTTCATAAGAAATGAGCAATGTTTTCACAAGCTTTTAATCTCCATACTCATTTTATCAGAATTATATAGTACTTGCTACTTATATTTGTCATGCACTTGTATTATCTGCCACAGAAAACATTGTGAAGCAAGGCTTAAGCCTGTTCTCATCTTCATCTACAATGCAAGGAATTTATACAAATAAAATATTCAAGCTGTTTGGATACTCTTGCAAACAAAAGGAAAGGTGAGTTCTCAGTCTCTGCGAAGTACGTGCTCTTTTTTTAAAAAAAGGATTCTATTGGTTTTAAACAAAAATATAAACAAACAAAAAATAAAAGACATAAACAAGTGCTTCGAAATTTTGATCAACATCAACCATCTGGATATGCATTTTTACAAATCTTCAGCAGTGACTATTTCATCTTACTGGTACAATTCCAGACCTACTCCTTCCATTTCTTGTCTAACCGTCCATAAAAATTATTCCATGTTTTAAAGTGAACTGATTCTTCTTTATTCTTCAGCATCAGCGGTAGTCTGTTCATTTTTGCACAATCTAAATTTTTTCTAATTATCTCTTCATCTTGTATTGTTTTTTCATTCTTCCAATTTTGAGCAAAGACAATCCTAGCTGCTGTCAGGATATGTATTGTCAAATGCACATATTGTTTATTAAATTGTTCTGGAAGAATACCCAGCAAAAAAAGTTCCAGTTTAAAATTTATCTGTTTTTTTGTCCTTTCTTTTAACCATTTATGGGTTTTTTTCAGTATTTTTCCGCATATGTACACCTCCACCACATATGATAATATGTACCTGTGCTGTCTTTACACTTCCAACACCTATCTGACACTTCTTTACTCATCTTAGACATTTTTCATGGTGTCGTATGCCAGCTATAAAACATCTTATGCAAATTCTCTTTATATGCCATAGCTTTAGTTATCCTTACATTTTTCTCCCATAATTTCTGCCATCTGTCAATGTCAATAGGATATCCAAAGTTTTTAGCCCATGCTATCATAGACTTTTTAACTTGATCATCTTCCATTCTTCTATCTAACAGAAAATTATACATTTTATTTATCAATTTTTCATCATTAGTCAACATAGCTAATTGAATTCTATCGGGGCAGTTTAAAACTCTTCTGTTTTTGCATCTTTATCATATCTACTTTTTAGTTGTAGATATGACCTCCATGTAAGCTTCATACTCTGATTTTCCAGTGTTAGTCTACATTTCAAATTTATCTCCTTATCTAAAATATTTTGTAGATCATAACCCTCTAAATATAGCAACCTCTTATTCCTTAATATTATCATTAACGTTATCATTATCATTACCCATTCTTTAATCCATGTTAGAACAGATGCCTGGGAGTATAAATTCCAATCTGGTAGACTCAATTCTCCTCTCTTCTTTTCCTGTAAAAATTTCAACCTTATTCTTGCTTTTTTTCCATCACATACATATTTTGTTACCAATGCTTTCAATTCAACAAAAAAAATCTTTCCCAAACTTATTGGTATCGTCTGAAAAAGATTTTTTTTTTAGTAAAATATTCATTTTCACTATAGCAATTCTCCCTAACAATGATAGCTGCAGTTTTTCCATATTTCCAAATCAGACCTAATTCGAGTCAACAATTTATCATTATTCTCTTTTAATGTCGAGCATCTGCTGTTATATATATTCCTAAATATTTTACCTTCTTTGCCCGTTGTAAATTCATATTCTCTATTAATCTTTTCTTCTGTTTTTCTGTCATATTCTTAACAATAACTTTAGTCTTCTCTTTATTGATTTTTAGTCCTGCCAAGTCCTCATATTCTTCTATTTTTGTAACAATTTTTGT
>JANHFO010001245.1:34459-47717 GCA_032468095.1 Pareas carinatus | reverse complement strand
AACGCTTTTGCAGATACTGTAACCTGAATATGGGATTCCCTCAAACTAGTGAATGAGAGGAGGAAAAGCCTTTTTGTGCCTTAGATCAGTGAGAAAGGTTTCACCTGAAAATATAATAGGAAAAAGGCAAGCTAAACAGTAATCCAGTATAATTTAGATGCATAATTGAAATTGTCCCTTGATAAATGGAGATGGAAATCAGGGTGAATAATGCTTTGCAAAACCGCACATGAGAACTCTGGTATTTTGAGAGAAATTGAGTGCTCCAGATCTCAAAGATTCGCTGGTGATATCTAGTTTGTTAATTAACTCTCAACTTTTGCTAATGTCTGCCAATTCTCTTTTATGCCAATTCCCTTTTCCCGTTTCTTTTGGAGAGGTTTTGCAGTTGGGATGGAGGGTCACAATGAGGGATGAGTAAAAGGTTGGCATTCTTCCTTCTTTCTTCAGCACAAGTGGAACTTAACTGTGTGCAAATTTGAATCTTATTTATTGCCTTCAATATTGCTTACCATATTTGAATATATTAAACTTCAGATTCTGAACATGGAACTGTTATGCTTTCATACATGGAGAGAAAAGCATGGATGATTTCTATATTTCACAATAGGTTAAGGTGAGGAGGAGGAGGAGGAGGAGGAGGACGATCTCAATTGCAAATAGTCAATTACAAATTAATAATTTACTATGCTTTGTGCATACTCAATTCATATTTAGCATTTTATCAGGGAAAAGCATTAAAAACATCCCTTAGTTGATTTTTTTAATGTTGGGTAAAGATATACAGTCTTTTCTTGCCAGAAGGTGAGGCAAAAAGTATTGTTAACTTGAGTTTGACTTATAGTTGCTGCATACATGCGAAACAGTATTACAGAGCAACAGCCCTGAAAACAACAGTACTAATGAGGGTCTATCTTACTCATGCTTTCAGAGTTGAGGATGACCCAATCCTTTCGGCCTTTGATAAAGCCTTGATGATTCAGCCTGGACCTGTGGGCCAAATTATGTGGATTACCCCTTTTTTCTGGTTATATCAACCTGTTCTTAACATTTTTTTTCAAAGCTGCCATATATATTTAATTTTATATATTATATACTCTTTTTTATTATTTTTATGGTTCACCATTGAACATCATTTATCTGAGATAGAAGGGGATTTAGAAATTGAATGAATGAATGAAACCACCCAATGCTATCCTGGTAATGCTTCCTAATGAGTAGCATATCCAATAGCTAGATGGGCACCATCTTAATAAGAAGTATTCATTTTAGACGTCTATCAATGGACAAGGACAAGCCTGTTTAAAGAAACTGCTCCCAAGCTTTTATCTCCAAGCATAATGGTTTATCATATCATTTTAAAGTGAATGAAGATAGCTTTGACACTAAGCTGAATCCATCATATTCTTACTCCTCCAAACATTCCTAATATTTCTGTAGAGATAGATATGGAACAATAGGCATTTTGATGGTCAGACAGAGTCTTCCTAGAAGAAAAACCTGCTAGCTTGTTTTGCATCCTTTTCTTATTATCTTATTAATCCTGTAACATTTATATCTTTGCAGGATATTTTGCTGCATTGGTATCACTGAATCATTAAATTTTGATTTATCCTTTTCTTTTTCTCATTTGTTTATGCCTCTGGGGAAATGTGACTAAGTGGAATGCAGAAAAAGATACAGGACAGTGCAGTCACTTGGTTAAGATGCAAACAAATTGACTTTTCTTAACATCAAATAATGTATAAATAAGCTTGATAGATTCCACCATCAATACTTGCCAACTCTGGCACTAAATTTATTTCCAACCTTGTCTGGGTGATAGAGGTTTTCCTAAGATAGGAAAAGCCCTCTTTCAGACCAGTTTCTCCATCTACATTTCAGGAAGTGCTGTGCATTACTACACTTTGATTGGCAGTTCCACCATCTAATCTGCACAAAGTTATCCACCATAATCAACCTTTCAAGCTCCTTTATAGGGCTCCCTATACTGCTAACTTCTCTGAAGCACTCTGCAGTAGTGGCTTCTCTGAGTGACAGGAAGGCCCATCTTCCATTTCTGGGACCCGGAGGGAAAGTGGTTTGCAGAGGCGTTCATCTAGATAGTTCCCACTGAAGGCATGCATTCAAACCTGGATCCACACAGTTTCGACCTTTAATCCTGACAACTGCCTGAAGTAGTCCCATAAGTTTTCTTGGCAAGATTTTGGGAAGTGGTTTGCCACTGTCTTCTTCCTTGAGTTGAGAGAAAGAGACTTTGTGCCTAAGGCAAGACTAGAACTCAAGTCTTCTGGTTTCTAGTTCAATGCACTGTACAAAACTGATTCTCATTTAGACTTTTGCCATTCTGCAAATATTTTAGGTATTCTAATAATGTACATGATAAAGTTACATCAGGCTTACCTCAAACCTTCATCAAATGAACTGAACTTCAACCCTGTCAAGTTCCCTTTCAGTCAGTTTCTCATTTTTCCCAAAGGCAAGTTTGTTTTGACCTCATTTTCTCTCAGGTCGAAAAAGAATGTAGCTTCATGTACGTTTATCCTGATAGACATGTGTTTTTGTGCACTTTTCCTAGCTTTTGCAGCTTTTGTAAGCAATTTTGCCCTAGTACAATGTGTATTTTTTGTAGTGCACTTTTCCCTATCAATCCCCAAGGCATTCTTATACTGGGTGACTTTAATCTTATGCGTTGCTTGGAAGAGAACTCAACCAGCTTCCCAGAAAAAAAGTCAGACATCATCTTTGGTGTAATCCTCAAAGAGATGATTCATTCTCCCAGTGATCCTACCAAAGTGCTCCCTCAACATGCTCCTGAGAAATGAAATATTACCCTGCATCTAATTAGTAATACGGGGTAGCTCTTTCCCTTAACTATGTATTAGCAAGATATGTGTTATTTCTGTGAAATATTTTTTCTTTTTTTTAGTAATGACAGCTTCTGGGTATCTGGAGCGCAGTCTCTTAGTAAGATGGAGTGTTTACTTCAGGTGGATTGAGTAAGGCTGCCATATCTGATCCAGATGGTCATTAGATGAAAGCAAAAAGTTGGGATTGTTTTGTCTTTCATTGCTCCCAGTTTGCAGTTGTCCAGAATTTTGAAGTCCACATCCAAGTAACTCTAGGATTGCCAACTATGTTGAAGTGCATGAATGTGACAATAAAAGCACTTAGAAGTGGAAACAGTGCCTCCATGCTTCTCAGCATTGTTGCGATGGGCCATGCCTTAAACATTTTCACTTGGGTGATTAAGAGCATCCTAAAACCTGGAAAAGGTGACAAGCTGCAACTTTATCATTTTGCTTTCTGGCAAATGCATACGTTTTGTTTGGGGAGGAGGGGAGGATAAACTGCCACAGAAGTCATTTTGTGGGTTGGCTACACCCCTCAAGACAACCATCTTGTGAAAGTAACAATGAGAGCTTTCAAAATGTGCTCGCTAAACCCATAAAATTGTCAATTGCTGTCTTGGACTTTCTGCTGCTCTATAAAGAGTGCAAGAGAGTGAGTCACGGCCAGCGTGGTACTAAGTCAGAGGACAAGACTGAATGCACATGCAACCATACACAAATGTCAGCTTAATTTTATTTCAACTCAGTAATGGGAGATCATCCTCAATTGTATCATAGAGTAACTACAAGCCATTCAGTGAGCCTCAGAATTTACTAGTCTACGTTGGCTTTTCATACTACTGGTTTTATAATTAACCATATGTTGATAAACACCTATGTGGAGAGAGTTGTTTTTTACCACTGGATTTTAGAAACACCCTACTATATACTATAAAGTACTTTATACTTTATACTATATTAAATTGACAATTTCTGCAAACACATTCTCAGCACAAGAGCTAAGGTTTGAGTATTATATTGATTACTCCAAATACAGTATAGACATATTCCTAATTACAGAATATGGTAATGCTTTCTACAAAGATCAAGAGGTAATGACCCAATTCAAAAAATATGTAGACTGAACAGAAAGGAGGAATATCTTGAATTAAATATAATTCAGTATGGTCTGATAAGCATTCTGTCCTGCTCTCACCCTTTATCCCTTTATATTACCCCACACGTAGCAGGAATAATAGAAGGAAGATTTGCTGCAAAACTCACAGGCCAAAAGGTTGAATGAGAGGCATGGCTCGCCATGAAATACATTATCTTAATTCCCATTCTGACTAAATTTTGAATGTAATTTAGAATAGATTGTTAGAAAAGGATTAAGTCTACATAATTCAGTTAACTGAGGAAAGTTGTAGAAGCAAGTTGAGCAGATTAGAATTAGAATTGGAATTGGACACACAAGGGATTTGTCTCTGGCATACATGCTCTACGCTTACATACAGGCTATAATTGGCAAACTGTGGTTACAATCATAAGGCTATCACTGACAGTGATTACAATCAAAGATACATTCATAAAGTACATTCATCATGTCATGTGCACATTAGCTGCATTCATAATCATAAAGTACATTCATTCTGTCATCATGTTATAAAGTACAATCATCATGTCACAAAGCATTTTATCATGACATGTCAGATGAGCCAAGATTAAAAACTAAGGTTATACAAGGTGGCCAATTTTCATTTCAATGAGGCAACTTTGCACCATCAAGGCAGTTTATGTCACACCATTAAATTACTGAGATGATGCAATTTGCAGTGAGTCACCTCATAGCTTCTTCCACAATTGTGGTACTTGTGCAGAAGTCTCTTTCTGCCACCACAGCTAGCTTATGGAAGTCTTGGAAGAGGAGGCAACCAAGGCAGGTAAAATGAAGCAATGCAGCAGCCCTCTTTGCTTTAGAAGGATGAGCTTCATAATGCTCCACAACATGGCATCAAAGGATTAAACTTCATTGGAAGCATCATCAAAGTGAAGAACCCTTTTTAAAGCTTCTCACTTCCCCACTAAAAATAAAGCTCTCAAGAACCCTCTATATTGCTTGCACTATCCAAATCTTATTACCATATTGCCCAAACATATAAAGAAAATTGTAGGGCATGATGAATTGATTTGATTTGATTTGATTTATTTATATTTTTATACCACCCTTCTCCCCGAAGAGACCCAGGGCGGTGTACAGCCATAAAAAACAAATACAACAGACATAGTTTACAAACCACATATTAAAAAAGAATAAAAAGACAATAATTACGGTGGCTGATTTAAGGAAGACAAATATAAAAACCAATTTAAAACCGAATAATTAAAATTATTAACATTTGGGCAGCGGAGGGTGCAAAGTTGGTTTGACACAAATGTTTTGATATGTGACATGATGAAATGTTTTGTGACATGATGATTGTACTTCATAACATGATGACATAATGAATATACTTTAGGGTTATAAATGCACCTAGTACGTATAAGACATGATGAATGTACTTTATGATAATGAATGTATCATAGAATTATAGCCATTGTTTGTGAATTATAGCCTTATGATTGTAACCAGTTTGTCAATTGTACCCTGTATGTAAGTATTGAGCATTTACAACAGAGAAAAATTCCTTCTGTGTCAAGACACGCTTGGCCAATACATAAATTCTATTCTATCCTATTCTAGATTAGGTTAAATGTTGGTTTGAATAGAGAAAATCTGAGCTTGCATTTCCAATTATTTGCAGAGTTTCCTTAAGAAAGCTATTCTGCCTCAGCCAAGTTGCTGTAATGATAACATGGAATAATCCCTGCTGTGAAATCCTTGGACTAGGGGAAATGTGCAAATAATAAATTATCATCTCTTAAGACTAAGTTAGCAGCCAAAGCATTAGGCCTCTTCTGTTCCTCCTGTAAATAGTAGTCCTGGAATCCCTCCTTGCTTTGCTTTATTCATCTCCATGCAGTTGTCACCACCTCATTACTTATGAGGCTTTATAGCTCTTAAGCCACTTGAAATACTAGCCTAAACTAACCTTGATACTATCATGTCTTTTATATCAGGCCAAGCATGCATTGCCTATGACCTAGCCGCCAGGAGTTGCCAATCAGTCAATTACAGCAATTTCCCCCCTAGCATTTTGGACAAGTTTAGCCAATGTTAAGGAAAGGTGCAGCCTTTTTTATTTTGGTCTAGATCAGAGACTCGGAGCTGCCTGAGGAATTCTGGGAGTTGAAGTCCACACATCTTCAAGCTGCAAACACTGGTCTAGATCGCAGGGTCAAACTGGCATTGAACTGGCTCTTTGTCAAGCATCTTAACACAAACTAAAGTGTGTGTGTGTTTGTGTGTGTTGGTGGACTTGCTGCCTGCTTAATCAAAACCACAGTGGAAGTAAAGGGAGTGCTTAACTAAAAAGGTGGTCAGCCAGTCTGTCAATCTGTCCTTTTTTGCGCTGTATAATAAATACTGCAATCTGAACCTTTCTGGACAAAGTCCAAAGAATGGCAATTCTATAGATACGCCTCTTCAACATCTCCTTTTGTTCACAAAACAGAGTACTCCTGTGACTCTCCTCCGATCAGACTAGATTTCACATCTTTTCTTTGCTGCTCTGAACACCTGTGTTTCAGCCTTACAGAATAAATAATTAACAAAATATTTGTGAAAGCATTAAAGCTGGCTTTAAGGAAATAGCAGAAATGTGTCCTTGGCCCAATCAACCATAACATATTTCCCAATAAAGAAGCCCAGTTTGTAATGAAACAATCCATGTCATTTTTACATGTTTGTCAGCAATGATTAATAAAAAAATTATAATAATCCTGGGCTGCATTCACTGCTATATGAAGCGCTGGTTACGAGTAGAAATGGCTACTCAGAATAGTTCTACAATACAGCTGTGATTTGACAATTCTAGTTAAAAAGAAGGATGATGATTCATACAGCCCACGGAGGAAAGGTTCAGTAAAAAGACTGAACTTGGAGTAATTTGCAGAAAGCTAGAGCTGTTGTAGCAATGATGTCAGCTTGAGGTTTTCACTCTTGGGGAGGTAAAAAAACCACATATCCCCTTAAACTATGTTTTGAAGTCCCTGACATTACTTGAAAGCCCATAATATAATTGTGCTGTGAAGATAAACGGATGGGTAGGGCTGATCTATGCCTCAATGAAAAATTCTCCTTTTTACTATGTTTCTCATCTTTTTACCATACTTTCTCATAGTTTTATCCTATGTTTTCATAGTTTTGCTATATTATTTCCTCATCTGAAAAGGAATCATACACTGTCGGCCTTCCCAGGTATACCATATAGAAAACATGAGAAGATGAGATGATGCTGCATTATTGTAAGGCTACATTAACAGAATTGTGGCAGTACAGTTCACTCATTGACTTTTTTGATCACCAGATTCATTAGGGTGGATCCTTCCTAAGTTTCTTCCTCTGACCATTAAGTCACTGGGTACTCCTCCTTTTCTTATTTGATGGCTCCCTAAACAACATCTCTTTTCCTCATTCCTCAAGGTTATTTTCGTGTACCGCTAATACACCTGCAAACTCAAAAGGCAAGCAATAAGGCCTAGAAAGGGTCCTAAACAGGAACTTACAAAAATAGAGAAAATGGATACAGGAATATCGTTTAGATTGGGCCAATGGCTATTTTGTAAAATCAAGAGAGAAGTGGTCACAATTTAGTATGGAGAAGAGAAATTTGAGTGCTTAACAAATATACAAAGATGGAAATGGGATGAGAATGATTGTTACATAGAGAGTTAATCGGACTGTTTAATCCCCAGGGGAAAGGACTAAATTTGGTTACATCATGCACAGCAATAACATGGTTTAGTGCATCTAAATCTGACCCCAGGCTTTTATAGCTTAGTCAGCAAATTATGATTAAGCAAATCTTGGCTTAGCTAGACATTTTAACAATCAGGAAAGAAATAGAATTAAAGAGAGAAAAGACATTAAATTGCTACAACGCCTTCTCAATTAAACTCAGTAGAAGGATCCTGTAGCAAGGCCATCAAGCCTGTGAAATAGGCTGGGCTGAGAGAGAGAGACTAATTGACCCACAGATACCCAATCAGCTTTCATACCTGTGGGACTAGACCCAGCACCTTAACCACTATTCCCAACTGGCACTAACACGAATGGACTTCTCAGACAGACCCCTCCAGATCTGATGGACCACCGGAGCAAGGAAAGGATGAATGAGAGCCGCCATTTTGTGAAATGCTTCCCTAAGAATAACCCACTTGCTTTTTTTAGGAGAAAGGACGATGGACTGTTGAAGAATTCAGCGTGGAGGTGATATAACAAAGAAAAGGGTACTGATTGGGAAAAAGAAAACATGATTTTGGATTTTTCTTCATGTTTTCGGCATTTGCTTGGAGATTATGAAAATGCAGCAGCAATTAAATGGTTATCTCAATAACTGTAAAAAATATATTGGAAGTTGTATTGGCAATGTTTTTTTTTTCCCCAGAGCAAACTTTGAGACAAGTAGTGAAACTGTGGAATTCAAAAAGATGGCATTAAAAGGAATTTCAAAACTGACAAACAGGGAGGGGGAAAGAGCATATAATTTCACAACACAAGTGGAAAAAAAGTAACAAATTTTGAGAAATTGCATTAGTGTATCATCCACAGTACATAAGCCATTAGAGGAAAAAACCTAAATTACACCTTGTAACAAAGTAAGAATGTTTTCAATGTTTAAAGGTAATTTTGTATTACTTCTACTGTTACTTAAACTCTTATCTCTTATAAATATCTAAAGACAGGGTCCCAGTGTTATTACCTGTGTCTTAGGAAAGAGCAACAATTTCAACTCCATTCAGCTACATTTCTATTTTGCCAAGTGCTATCAAGCAGAGGGTTGCATAATTTGTGATCTAAGTAAAATAGATATTTTTTTCACGCTGCACATTTATCACTCTCCTGTGGGCCTCGCTACTGACAATCAAATCATAAAAGATGCTTGAAATTGTCATGATGCACTTATTCGCTCATGATCTTTGATACAAATAGTTTCTGCTACCAAAAAAGGGGGGTAAAGATCCAGCATCCCCCTCCTCAAATCTTTTTTGTCTATCATTCAGAGTCTGTCTTAAAGCTATAGGATGCTTTTATTGTAGTTGGTTTATTTTGTTATTATTACAATTACTCTGATGTTAAAACCCATCTCACAGCCTCCATCTTGATTGCACTAAAGACAACGCTGTGAGGTAGAAGATGAATGCCTCTATTTAGACTGAAAGGGTGTATGTGTAGAGTATGAGCTGAAAACAATCCCATTATCTGAAAGGAAAGCTGGTAATTTTCCTGAAGTTAAAAATCCATGAGAGTTTGATTACCTCTACAGTAACAATAACCCCAAACCGCCAAGGGAATATTTGTCACTAAATCTCAGTCTTTGGGCAAAAGAATTCCTAAGACTGATTGTCTACCATTTCATTTATTTCTATATCATCCATACTCTTTCTTTTAGATTAAACAGGCCTTATCATGTAACATGTGCTTACAGATCGTCAATGCAGGAATCATTGTGCTGCATACAACTATTTTGTAAATGACTACTATAGACAATAACCACTCCTTGTGTCTCTGATCTTACTGTTCAGTTAGATTCTCTCCAAACTGAGGGTGAATATGTAATCATCTTCCCGCAGAACTATGCTTCATGCTTTTGATGAAATGTGGGACGTTTATGGCTTGTTTTTAAATTTTCTACAGGAGTTCTTGTTTCAATTAATTTATTTACTGACATTGCAATGTAATGCATGGCATCTTCCATGCAGTTTGATTGCTTAGTTTAAAGATCACTTGATTGGGAATCTCTCAGTGGCAAGATTTTCCTCCACCATTTGGACTATGAAAAAGAATATATTTGAGGTGGCTCCAATTCACAGTCAGGTTGAATTCCCAACTCAGCTATCACCTTTAATAAAAATTCTTTTTTATAAAAAAACAACAGGCTTTGCCGGCTATTTGTCCCCCAGCACCACAACCTCAAATTCTATACCATAGTAGGATCTAGAATAGAAGCAAAATGCAGAGAAAGAAACCTTAATTTGTGTTTTTCTAACAAAGCAAAACTTATAAATGCGTATTTGGACAGCCAGTTTCATTTATCAGTTAAGGCACCAATCTAGAAATTGGGAGACAATGAGTTCTAGATGTACTTTAGACACAATGCCAGCAGGGAGACCCTGGGCCGGGCATTCCCCTTCAGTTCAATTTGCCTCAAAGAATTTTGCTGATTAGGGAAGTGGAGGCTAACACATATAAAGAATAGTTGCAGAAATTGGGTATGTCTAGTTTAATGATGGCAGTGTTCCAATATCTAAGGGACTCCCACAAAGAAGAGGGAATCAATCTATTCTCCAAAGGACCTGAAGGCAGGACAAGAAGCAATGGGTGGAAATTAAACAAGATGAGAAGCAACCTAGAAGTAAGGAGAAATGTCCTGACAGAAAGAACAAGTAACAGTAGAATGACTTGACTCCCGAAGTTGTGGGTGTTTCGACACTGGAGATTTTTAAGAAGGGATTGGACAATTATTTGTCTGAAATGGTATAGGGTTTCCTGCTTGAATAGGAGTTAGACTAGAAGACCTCAGAAGTCTCTTCCAAGTCTGTTATTCTGTTATTCTTCTGCAGGGTGGGGGGAGCCTAGAAGATATGATTGTTGTGTTCACTATCTTGAGTTGTACGAAATAAAGTGGTATGTAAATAAAATAAATATATTTTATGCCACTTGCACACAAAGTATTTAAATGTTCCATTGCTGTTACTGCTGGTTATGAAATGCATTAATACTCACACAGACAGACACACTCTCACACACAAATGCACACACATTTATAATCTGGGGAGTAGAGGAAGCATGTTTACACGTAAGCATCCCTCCCTTTTTCTCCTATTATGATTTGATATGTTGGCTTAAAACTGATTCTCTCTCAGGCTATGATGAAGAACAGTGGTACAAAGTAAAAATATAGCATATCTGACTTGATCCAGAGCAAGCTGCTGGAAATTTATTTGGAGGGATAAGGGAGAAATATATTAGTTAGTGAAATGGAGCTTGCTGCTGAGTGCACAAAGGTGAATTTATTTGTCAGAAGTTTGAAAGAGGTTTATGCAATGGAGTAATATTGAACCAGGCTATTAGCAGAGTGAATTGCTACTATGACACACCATTAAATTGTTTTTAGTATCCACAAAGGTATCATTTTGCAGCAGACATAGTTAGTAACCAAGTTATATATTTACTGGATGGCAACAGATCTTAGGGGAAAATAGCGCATTTGGTTAAAAGTTGAACATCCCTAAACAAATGAGGAAAAAAAGTTGCTACAGACATTGTTTTATGAAGACAGTAGCTTGCCGGTTCCTCTCGACAATAGTGAGCAGTTGAATACTGGGGTGCTTTTGCTGCAATGCTCTGCTTTTGTTTTATTTATTTTACTCATTTATTTAAAAGATTTATATGGCTGCCCATCTGAAGCAACTCAGGGCAGCTTACAACAACCCTAAAACCAATAAATAAAACAATCATAAAAACAATAAAATAAACAAAGACAAATAGGAACAAGCATCTAGCATTTTTTGTGAGGCATTGCAATGAGGGTTTCTTGCATACCACTATAAATTATGCAAAATTATTTCATTTGCAGACCTTTATCCGGTTGCAGTTTCAGCTTGTTGAAAACAGCATTTTGTAGCTCTCCAACTGATAGAGCAAACTTAATCAACACCTACTATGATGGTGGTGCATGTGGCATTTAACCAACGCTGGCCAATCTTAAAAGAAACTAAGCAGGGTTGATCCTGGCTAGTCTTTGTATACAAAACCATCAGGAAATTCTGAGACTGAATGCCAGACTGAGAAATGAAAAAGAGACTTGTAAAAAACAACAACAGATTATTTCTGTGTCCAAGAGAAACCAGATACTATCCTATAAAAAAAAGTCTGTGCAACTTGATTAAATTATTCACATAGTTATGCTATGCATGTATGCTTTCTTGCTTTCATACTCTAGAAGTACCCATGCAGCAGATTTTCTTTTCATTTTGCTTAATTGTAAGTAGAAGACTAGTTCATAACTGATGAAACACTTAACGCAATCACACAACTGTCTATGACTGATCTGCCTGATTAGAAAAGCCCTGGTCAAACGCTGTGGAAGAAAATTGGTTGGAAGATTATGGAACGTTAATGTCCGACATGTCTTAAAGGCAACAATTTTTTGAAAGTCTTCAAGAGCAAAAGATGGCCAATTTTCCCCATCAACAGTCATGTGAGGTCATTTAGACGAGGGCATAATTGGCCCAAAGTCCCCAGTGAATTTCCATGGCTGAAAGTGGATTTGAGCCTGGATATTCTTGGTCCCAGTTCAGCCCTTTCACCACTTCACGGTACTCACTGCTAGAAGCAGTTTCCTTTGTCTCATGCCAGAAGCCCTGGTTATGCAGTATTGCAGGCTAACTCTGTTCACAGCCTGGAGTTCAATCCTGACCAGCTCAAGATTGATTCAGCCTTCCATCCTGTCAAGATTGGTAAAATGAGGACCTGTATTGTTGGAGGCAATATCCTGACATTGTAAACTGCCCAGGGAGTGCTACAAAACACTATGGGGTATAAAATAAATCTAAGTGCTTTTGCTATCACTGCTGCTATGAGGACTGACCTTGATCAGTTTTTAAACCAATGTTGGGAGGTTTGGAAAATCTATCCTGAGTGTGTGATTACATGGTATTCACTAATTATGTGCCATGTTTTGACAGATTTGTGACTTCTTAGAGCCCAGTGGCTTTGTTTGGCTTTTTTGTCTATATGCTTCACAGATATCTGTATCCATCCAAGTTTTCTATAAGGAGAAGACTTCTTAAAAACCAGCCTTCCATCATAGGAAATTTACCTTGATAAAGATTGTTGCCTGATAAAAGCCTATTTCATTCTGCATTCCATTGTTCTCTTGATAGATCAAACTCCATCTTCAGCTCTTCTGTCTCCTCAATTTTTCCTGCAAATGTGTGAGATTTCTTTCTGACATCCTTCAAAAGCATGTGTCCTTTGAAGTCACGTTAACATTCTTGACTTCACAACTTCCTCACAGTTTGTAAAAGAAGAAGCTCCTTTTTCTCCTATATATTTTAGTCCCCCAACCCTTCATTTCAAAGCTGCTATTAAAACACCCCAGGCAATATAATTAACCATATTCTTCTGCTGCCCAATGTGAAGAACCCACTGGCATATGCCCCTTGCCATATACAAAAACGTAAGATTATTTTCAGTGAATTCATATATTTTAATTGTTTGCTTATGTTGTACTTATATTCCACTTAGCTAATGTAAAGAT
>JANHFO010001245.1:5210-16552 GCA_032468095.1 Pareas carinatus | reverse complement strand
GTGATGAGAGGAGAGTAGAGGAGAGGAGAGGAGAGGAGAGGAGAGGAGAGGAGAGGAGAGATTTTGAATAAGGGAGATAGAATATGATAGTGTTTTTTGAACATGGACCACTCCAGAGAACCCTTCTATATATGATATGTTGAAGTTTGTGTTAGAAGTGTGGGGCCAGGGTAAACATAAGAGATTCCATTAGCAATAGCAGTAGCATTTATATAGACTTATATATTGCTCCATAGTGCTTTGCAGCATTCTCTAAATGGTTTACAAATGTCGGCATATTGCCCTCAACAATCTGAGTCCTCATTTTACCAACTTCAGAAGATGGAAGGCGGAGTTAGCCTTTAGCCAGTCAGGATTGAACTCCTGTCTGTGGGCAGAATTAACCTGCAATACTGTATTCTAACCACTGCGCCATCAGGGGTCCTTCCAACTACTTTGTCATGGAAAGAAAGTGTTAAAAAACACCATTATTGCTATCACTTCACTGAGAGAGAGAGAATCCTATTTCTATTTCTAATATACCTTACAAAATCAAACTAAAAATGGAAAACGCAACACCTGATTTAAAATGAAGGTCAGATTCTTCTTTCTAGAGAATCATTTATGAAATTTCTCTCCCAGAGTAAAAGTGAGAAAGAAATTCTAATCCCAGTGCTCCTTCTTTAGAAATGTTACTTTAAATAGTCAGACGTCTAACTGACCTTCTGCGGTCTTAGTTTGCTGGTACTTTTCCACATGACAAGTTAGCCTGACTCAGCTGTTCCTTTATGCAAGGCATCACAATCAAATGCTTTATGTGCAAGTGTGGGCATGGAACAGTGATATTTGCACATCTGTCAGTAAATCAAAGTTTCAAAATATAGAGAATGACAAAAGGGAAAAGCCACATTAGTACTGCTTCTCTGGTAAAGTATTATGAAATTATGAAATTGTATTTGTACTCAAATAAGTAATTATCCCAATATTCTCTTTCTTTTCTTCTCTAATTTTAATTAGCTGGATATTTTCCACTTTAATAAAAATGTAAGTCTGAGGAGAGATCGTGAAAAGTCCCACCCTTGACTAAAAGCCAGCTCCAATACAGGAAACATTCTCACTGATTAAGGTATCTGTGGCACTACCTGATTTCTCCTAAACTGGGGAAAAGGACATGTTCTAATTCCGTTTAAGATGACCTGTACACACAGATTGAAATTAGCAGGGCAGGAAACACCCTTCTCTGATGTTCTATTTTTAAGTTCCATCTTTCTGAGGACTCACTTTAAGCCCAAATCAATTACAGGCAAGACTTGCCATGCAGAAAGAGCACTCTGCCAGTTAAGGTAAAATGCAACCCTAAGGAAGATCTTTCACTATGACAAATGCCTCATAGTTTGGGACATAACCGGAAAGAAGTAGGGATCTGACTTAATCTCACATGGTTAGCATCAGCTCTAGCGATAGACAATTGTGTGTGTGTAGGGGGGTCATATTGCCTCATTAATGAATTTACACCCATGTTTGAAAAATTCCTAAATCTATGAGATTCCAGATCCTTACCAGTGTAACATAATCATAATTATAAACAGAATATTATTTAGTAGTAACCTTTAGGTGCCTCAAGCACATCATCAAAAGGCCACATACGGAGAGTTTGTGAACATGTATGTGTAACTCAGAACCTGCTGCAGGCTTTTTATTTATCTCATAATTGTCGTACAAGTGACAAAACAAAGAATAGATATAAAAAATAACAGCAACTTTGCTGCAAAAGAAAAAATACATTTAGCCATCCTCAGGGTGCCACCGGTTAAGCGTTGTCGGCTGGCGACCCCCAGGGGGAGAGCCTTCTCTGTGGCAGCACCCACCCTCTGGAACAATCTCCCCCATGCAATGTGCACCACCTCTGACCTTCGGATCTTCCGCCGCACCCTGAAGATCCACTTATTCCAGCAGGCTGGTTTAACCTAGCCCCTGTCCTCCTGTTTTAAATCTGGGCTTTTGTATGGGTTTTAAACCTTTTAATTGTTTTATGATTCGATGGAAATCATTTTATTATTTTCCCCATCTTTTAATTAGGTCCCATTTTAATGTTGTTTTATTGCGTCTATGTATTATATTGTATTTGTGTTTTATCAGGCCTGTTAGCCGCCCTGAGTCCTGCGGGAGAAGGGCGGGGTATAAATCTAAATAAACTAAACTAAACTAAACTAATTTATACTTCACCTTTATTATTTTTATTTAAAAAAGCTGAAGGCAGCAAAGAAATCTAAGGCTCCTCTCTCCTACTATTCTGCCCACAGCAACCCTGTGAGATGGGTTGGGCTGAGAGTAAGCAACAGGTCCAAGGTCACCCAGCTGATTTTCATGTCTATACTAAAACTAGAATTCACAGTCTCCTGGTTTCTAGTCTGGTGCCTTAACTACTAGACAAAATGCCTCTCAATTGCCAAAAAAACCCAACATCAATCCATAATCCACCCCAAGAGAATTTCAGGGATCAGCATTTCAGAACTTTACCACACATTAACTATTAGCATACAGCAAGCCAGTTGTTTGATCCATGTACTTTTAGAAGAGATTAGAGATACCAATTAATTGTAAAAGCGATGATGCTAGGTGATGCAATTGTTGCACATTTTCTCATGGGCACTCATTTATGTGCAGACTTTTCTCCAAGTGTTGCAAGCCTGGGCATTGTTTTCCTCGCCATCATAATTGAGTCTTTTATTGAAGTACGAGTTTGATTCCTGAGATTTGAAAAAAAAAAAGAGCAGGCGTGAATTTAAAGCGAAAAGAATGATGTGTGGATGTTATTGTCTTTAAGCAGAAGATTGTCATATATGCTACACTAAGTTAAGATAGGTGTTTTCCTCTGGCACTTCATTTATAGACACCTGGAACCTCGGTCTCAATGTTTTCTTTTATAAGTAGACAAGGTCAAGATAATGCTTTAAATGTCATCTCCCCAGTGCCAGGTAGATATTGCTGTTTCCAACCTTTTACACTGGAAGAAAGCAAAATGAAATGAAGCCTCAATTTTTTAGAAATTATTTGATAACGGTTTTTTTCTGCTAGGGGGGGTGGGTTGGGGAAGAAATGGCAGGAGCCACCCTTTTACTCTCAGCAAACTGCACCTGTACTACTGTTTGTCCTGGTTTGAAGGCTTACCCGTGATGTATTTCCCATGGGCCTCTGGGAGAAAAAAGAAAGATATGGAAAACTGATGAATCGTTATAGGCTTGTAAATCTCAAGGGAAACAACAGATGGCAAAATGCATTGAAGTCTAGCTTTCTGTCCAGTCCTGAGCATTGCGGTTGGAAATTTATTTGTTTTTCAGTCAAATGATTATTGGTGCTGTGAGGTACAAACCTGCCTCTTTATTTCTGAAAATCTTTCCATTTGGATCACATATGGAATATGGTTTCTGCAAAACATTCGCTGACATATAGCATTTTCTATCATACGCCTTATGTCTCTCACTCCAAACTACAAAAATCTTTCCAGGCATCATAAGTCTGTTCTAAATGGCATATGACTGCGTTTTCTTTTTCCTTTCCTTTCTTTTTTCTTTCTGTTCTTTTTTCCTTTCTTTTTTCCTTTTCCTTTTTCCTTTTCTGAGATTTACAATTACACCCCCCCTCTCGACTATCTGAGATACTTGATTTCTCCAAATATTTAAATAGAAAATTACTTAGAATGATAACATTCAGAATTAATACAGTTTAAACATGAGAAAGTGTTAATTTCCCTAAACCCTGGGGAAGGGTTCAATTTACTTAACTGAAAGAATTTTAATATTGGTTACTGAGGACTAGCAACCTGCTTTTTTGTGACAGAGAGCTCTATTTTCTTAGTAATTACATGGGGAAGTTTCGAGTTTCCAAATAAAAGCTCAAGTTTACATAAGAGAAAGGTAATAGGTAATATTCTTGTATGTTTGCCATGCATTTCTTACTGGAAAAAAAACCCAAGCTTCTTCTATTTTAAATATCTGCATGAAAAATGACTTGCCTCATCAGCATGTTCTGTAAATATTAAAGAAAGGCATTTCCTCTATATATTTTATTTTAGTTTCTGGTAAGAGTACCCAGAATATTTTATCTGTCAATTTTGCAAGTTGTTCAGACCCACTTTTTCCTATATCCACATCGCTGGTGGTTGTTATTTTTTTTTTTAAACGATAACATCAGCCAAAAAAAAAATCAAATTTAAATATGTATTTTAAGTCATATTTTCTTTCAAAATCTATACTTCTAAATGGATTTTATCTAAACACATCTTTCAAAGTGAGAACTGAATCGCAAAGCTTAAGAGAGATGCAAATTGTGAAGAATAACGATACTCTCATTTGCATTTTATTCTGGGAAGTGTGGAAATGATGTTTCATTTCAAAGTGTGGACAGTATAAAAAAACCTTGTGCCGTTTTAACTTGCTTCCGTCCAATGTACACACATGCACTCACTCACTCACTTACACATTCACACACCAAACATACTGATTAACTGCCAGTCGATCCTCCATTAGATTAATTTGTCTCTGCAGAAGCTAATCAGAGTTTTTAGGTTAAGAATAATTCAGAGGTTTTTGAATCTAATACAGCTAAACTTCGCTTGTTCTGATTTCATTTATCACAGTGATTGGGAGCTAATGTTTCAGCTTGAAGTCATGAAAATCTGCCCACAGTTTTGTCAACAACAGCCTTTAAACATACTTTTGACCTCGTTTAATGTTACAGTTATCCTTTCAAAAGTCCTGCAAGCGTTTATGTGGCAAATGTAATAAATCTAGGGTATTTATCTAATTATATAAATGTTTTGCTTTTGTTTCTGGAAGCAAAGACCATTCTTCTGAAGGGCAAAATGGCATTCAGGCAGCATTATACTAAGCTTATAAGAGAATATGAAGAATGGTTGCAAGATTTGGGTATGGCCGGTCTAGAGAAAGGAAAGACTAGCGGGGAACATGATAGCAGTATCCCAGGATTTAAGAGGCCGCCACAAAGAAGAACGGGGTCAACTTAATTTCCAAAGCATCAGAAGGCAAAACAAGAAACAATGGAGGGAAACAAGTCAAGGAGAGAAGCAACTTGGAACTAAGGATAAACTTCCTAACAGTGAGAACAATTAGCTGGTGGAACGGCTTGCCTTCAGAGGTTGTGGGTGCTTCATCATTGGAGGATTTTAAGAAGAGACTGGACAGTCATCTGTCTGAAATGGTATAGGGTCTCCTGCTTGAGCAGGGGGTTGGACTAGAAGACCTCCAAGGTCCCTTCCAGCTTTATTATATTCTAAATATGTCCTTGTAGATAAAACTTGAAAAAAGGCAGGCTTAAAGCAATTGAAATCATTAACTGTGAATACAGGCCACAATTTGAAGTGGTTGTCATTCCACATTTCAGCATGATTCTGCTTAACTTTTGTCCTACATCTGAGGAAATCCATGTTTAAATTCTTCCTCATCGTTGGGAGACTGCTGTCCAATGACAATTTTACACAGCCATTGATTTCACGAGGTTGCGATATAGGGGAAAATGAGGGAAGAAATGCTACGTATGTTGCTGTGAGGAAAATCACATTAAACACACGTTGAGACAGAATAGACCCTTAAGACTTTAGAACTAGGTGTGCAAGGTAATAACATCATGATCATGTGAGAGTGAGTAAGAATGAAATTTCACAGTGTTATTTGGGTTTTTTTTTTGGTGGGGTGAAAGGCCTCTCCTGATGAGTCTGCATACCTATTTCATTTTCTATTTTTGAAGTTCTTTAAATGGTGGGAAATCAAATATGATTTTCGGTGGTTTATTGTATGCAAATTAAATTCCAAATTAAAACTCATGTAGAACACTACATTTGGCATAGGAGAAAAGTAATAGCTAAGGTTCCACAGTGCAATTCTTACTCTGTTGCAAAGAAGTGCTGCGTTTAGTTTAAATCCTTGCATGAGAAATGGCTTGTCTCATCACCATGTTGGGTAACCATCAGAGAAAGCCATTTCCTCTATCTATTTAGCCACATAAAAGGAATCCCTACGTTGCATGTAGTGCTGTATTATAAAGAAGTTGATCTGGGTACAAATTCTCTAAAATTCTCTGCCAAATTCATGCGTACAGAAACGGGTGGGTGATTGGAGAAAAGTCTTTTTATAGCCAAGGGTGGGAGATTGTTATTGATAGACACGCCCCTTAACCGTCTGAAAACTACACATCTCCAAGTCTAGACATGAGAATTTCACCAAACCTGGAGAACCGTCAAGGAGAGCCAACATTTAAGAAGAGGTGGGAAATGTGTTAGAAAATGTTTTTTTGTTAAGTGGTTAACTTCTTAAAACAAAATGCAAGTAATGCAATTTTAAAATAGACTCAATTACTCCCTTTTCAAAGGCTGAA
Organism: Pareas carinatus; assembly: GCA_032468095.1. Taxonomy (NCBI): domain Eukaryota; kingdom Metazoa; phylum Chordata; class Lepidosauria; order Squamata; family Pareidae; genus Pareas; species Pareas carinatus. The sequence continues at coordinate 10,180 of JANHFO010001245.1, read as the reverse complement.
AATTGGAGGTAAATTTTTTGTTTAGTTATTGATTGTGTGGCCAAGAGAACTCTTCCACAGAGATATGAGTAAAAACATCCTACAGTGGAACTTGCCTATTGGAGGTTTCGTCCGTGCAGTTTTCTTGACAACCATGTAGCATTTGCTGTTTTTCAGGATGCTTTTTAAATTTTCAACTAATCCCAAAGCCACATGAGTTTTCAGTGCGCTCCTATCAAACAACAAATTAACACATGCTGAGTATTTGCCTTCTCCTTCTGATAACTAATTCCCTCTTTTTTTCTATAATACGTATCCGATTGTTATACTGGATTGTCACATCCATAGCTGAGCTTTGTATCTCCACACATTAAGGAGCCAGAGACATATTCTGGTATTTGGTTTTTCTTCTAAATACTGCTAAAGAATTGAGGTTTTGGGTATTTCTAAAAGAGTCATAAGTTATGCTCTGACACTTGAAGAGACTACTATCCCCAGAAGCTCTGTCCAGATAGCTAATGGTAAGGGTTGTTGGAAGTTGTAGTAACAGTGTTAAGAAGGGCTATATTTATTTATTTTTATTTTATTTATTTAGTCAAGCATGTGTGAGGGGGGGAAACAAGTATAAGCAAGAACATATTATATAAATATATAGGCATAAACTGGTATAAGCATATGCATAATAGATGAGTATAAATAAATGGGGATAGTATGACAAGGACGATAGGTACGCTAATGCACTTATGTTTATATATGTTTATTTTTTCCCAACTACTCTGTTAGACATCCCATTATTAAAAACAATATCTGTATCACACTTGAGGGAAATTTCCATGGCATCCTTCTCTAAATCTATAGAATTTGAGTGGCAATGTTGAAAAAATTCAAACCTACTTCATTGAAATGGATTTAATCACTTAAAAAGAACACATTCCCATATCTTTTAGAATAGAAAGGACTGTTCACATGCAAATGATTATTTGCATTTTATGCATGTGTGTGTGTTTGTGTATACACACACACACACCGCTGTATATATGTATTCATATATACATATACACACATACTTAAGTATGAGTATAGCTTTTTTCTAGGAAGATGAATTTTATAATCTACTTTTTATAAAAAGTTGGAAATTTCATGGCTCTAAATTTATATATAATTTTTTTTCCTGGTCTTATTGTATGTTTTTCCGTTAGGCTTTGATGAAGCCTATATAGTTTGAATTCATTGTATGCATTTTATTTACTTCATGTCTGATTTGCATTAGTTTTCTGTTATATATTCACATTTGTTTTTCTATTCCAGTAAGAGAGGAAATAGAGACTGCTATTATGCCAAGTCTTTGTTACTTACAGTATATATAATGCTTCCTGTGTACACATGCTGTTCTCCAAAAGAAAAACAAGCTTCCATTTTAATTTTCACTACTCTGGAAGATCATTTATAGTTACACAATAATATATAATATTTGCACAGATTTGGGGTATGTTTGAATGTGTGCATGGAACTCATATATGAATAAAACATAACTGATATGTAGAGAATATGGAAAAACTTTTTTAAATATAAAGTTTTTTTTAAAAAATAATGTCTATGTTAATAGGTCTTCAGACAATTGTTTCTGTCCTTTGCAGTATTTTCATCTTACAATCTTTCTTTTTGTATAAAAATATCTTCCCAGATCATTTCCCTTTTTCTTCTGACTCAGTGTTGAAGACTAGAAGAAACGCATCTGTAGGCTAGAAAATCATCCACTTTAGTCAGGAGATCTGAATTAAAATCCCAGAGCTTACAATCTAGCATTAAACTTTTCTACTTTTTTTTAGCCCCACACACTTTGTTCTGAAATCACAAGAGGAAAAACCACCTATGTAGATATCTAAACTAATTGGTGGGAAGAGAATAACAAAAGCAGTAAAACAAATGAGCACAACTGAGATTTAAAATACTATATTTAGACAAGAGCATCGGTCCTCCATTAATATTTCAAAATAATCATGTGACAATTGCGGATAAATTTGTGGATCATTACATACGATCTACATAGCATAACACAAAAACTCTGATAAGGCAAGGATAGAGGCAGGATAGAATAGATTAGATCTTCCATTGCTTATGGATTGACTTTTATAATATACTATTGAATTGGATTAGAGCATTTACAAAATGGCAGAGAGATAAGAACTGTCTTTATTTCACCTATTAATGGCAACCATTACCATTCATTCTTCTCAAAGAAATGAACCAAAATGAGGTTCTCCTTTGGTATCAGTACATTGCAATTTTTGACCAAAAGCTGTATTGTTAGTTTTTTTAAAAAAAAGCACGGGGATTTTATAAGAGGGCTTTATAAGAGGAAAATTCTTCTAAATATTACAGTCTGTAAATTTTTTTACAGATATGAATATATTAAAACAAGTGTACATAGGAGGAGTTCAAAAGTTTTGGCAAAGCCTTAATTGTCCACCCCACATAGATAGAGTTGGATTGACTGCTTGGCTGTCCCAACTTCCTGTTTTCCTGGAGAAACTAAAAAGAATGAAAACACATGAAATCAGCACAGCAAGGGATCTAGCATTATGATCATCAGGGAGTTATTTTTTCGGTGAGGGAAAGGAAAAGGAAAAGAAAAAGAGTGGAACAAAATATTTGGTTAATGCACAAAACTGAATGGAGAAGCAAGAAACATGAGTGTTGGCCAACAGTTGAGCATTCATTGGTTAAAACCAATTGCTTGCTTGTTCGCCATGATGAGTATGTACCGATTGACTGTCAGTTCCCTACAGCAATTACAGGTTTCAGTATTAGAAGTTTCCATATGGCCCTAGGCATGTTGTTCTGGATCAAAGAGCCCATCTCCATTGTGAGCACTAATGAAAACTTGAGTGTAGCAAGCGCAGAAATGCCCTCTGACTTTCCTGACTGGCTTTTTAAAACTACTTTCTGCTTCTTTGTAAATACAGCAGACTAGATGGTTTTAATTATTTGGCATGCAATGGTACAGTTAGTCAGAGACTACAATGTTAGTACATAGTATATAAATATAATAAATATATCATTATTACCCTTCTCATCTTTCCTATTACTTACTACCTGTTACCTATTATCTTATTTGTATGCTTACATCTTAAAATATATAATAGTAGTGTCATTTAATATTCCAGTTTGACTTGTAGATTGATTATTAGTATTGTATGACTGTTCAAATATAGGCTGTCCCAAATCTATATAAAAGAAAAGGAATAGTATGGCATGATGAATGTGTTTTGTGACATGTTTTGACATGTCACAAAATGTTTTGACATGTGACATGATGAAATGTTTTGTGACACGATGATTGTACTTTATAACATGATGATTGTAATCACTGTTTGTCAATTATAGCCTGTATGTAAGTATAAAGCTTGTACACAGGAGACAAATTCCTTTTGTGTCCAGACACACTTGGCAAATAAATTCTAATTCTAATTCTAGTAGATATTTGGCTGCTGAAGAGTGCTAATCCATTTTGGTCATGTTCAGGTGTTTATCCAGGGTGTACTATAGGTACCAGAAAGCCAAGAGCATAATGCAGTTTTTATTTGGGGTGTTTTCTTACCAATCAGGCATCACATCCGGGTACATACAGCACAGGCAGGGGTTCCACTATCTACACAAAATGTTGGCATGTTTCCCATCAAAGTGATACCTATTTATCTACTCACATGTAGCATGCTTTCAAACTGCTAGGTGGGCAGAAGCTGAGGTAAATGATGGTAGCTCACGCCACCATGTGGTGCTAGGACTCAAACCGCCAAAGCAGAGACATTCTCTAGCATCTTTAAGCCGCTGAGCCATTATGCCTCTGACTAGATAGATAATGCTTCAGTAAAAAAAAACTTGTTCAGCCATCCTGTTGAGCTTTGATTTTTTTTTAAAAAAAATCTTCTTTAGAAAATTGGAGGACATGGCAGAAATTGAATCTATAACTTTATGCCTGTAGCAGAGAGCAGACCCAAACTCCTGTTCCTCATGTTATGGGTCTCACCACTCCCTGAGCACTTCCTCCTTTGAATTTAAACCTTCAATCAGGTTGGTCTCTTTGAAGTACAGGAGTAAATAATCCTAAACTGGGTAAATTGTAAAAAGAGAAAAAGAGAACATGAAAAAATGGAAAGGAAAGAGTGATAAGTATCAAGAGAAAAAATTCTAGGAATTTTTTTTTAAAAGTATTTTCTTTAATAAAGCCTCCTGGGATATTTCTTTCTTAAAAAGTTATCCAAGGCTTAAAAGAGGAAAGTCAGGGTTTTTTTTCCCTGCCTCTTTTCTGCCAGTTTTACTGCAATTTTTGCTCTGCCAAAATCTGACGCATTTCAAAATTCATGCACAGCTAGTCATTTTTGACGATTTGGAGCCCTTTTTTTCCTCTTTGTAGTGCAGTATTTATAATGTTTCAGAAAGTGTCTCTTTGATTGCATTATTTCTTTGTCTGACCTATACTTTTAGATAAAAGTATTTTTTTACATACACCAACCACTGGACAAAGGTGAGAAGGAAAAAGGAAATCGTTTATTTTCTTGTTGTAGATTAAGTATGAAGAACATTTATTTTTAAAAAAAGCACTAAATGCAGACATCAGAGTTCTGTTAATGGTTTTGGCTCTCCAGGAAGAAAACACAATGACTGGAGTCAGCATAATTCAGGGTCACTGGAAACATATGTCATATGTTAGAATGGGACAGGCTTGCTTAAGGAGGGAACTGCAGCCATCCAAAATGATTTTATTGTAAACCCTTTGTGTTTTGAGCTATTATACACTATCCAAGTCTTTGAGGTTTCAGTACCTCTAATTGCACTAATTTTGGTGCAATCACTTCCAGTTCTTTAACTACATTCTTACTAAGATATCTTTGGTTAGTAGTTTCAAAAAGAAGGAAGCATTACAAATTTTGCTTTGTTCTTCTCTAAATTTCTGAAGGAAGAGAAGGAAGAGAAGGATGGAAGGAAGG